>JAFVLL020007045.1:0-10511 GCA_021397915.2 Tor tambroides | reverse complement strand
CACACGCAACTGCACACATACAACCCGTGCATCTGTCTCTGAATACCCACAGTCCTGGTGAGAAGTGTCTCTCATTATCTAAAATTAGCAGCTTTCCATAACATCGGTAATGAGTCAGGGATGGTAAATTTGGATCCCAAAGCCCCCACTGGTTATTTCATGAAACACACTAATCATTCCCCAATTCACATTTCCAATATCAGTTAACGCTTAATAGCAACATTGACAATGGACTGCATAATTTCAGCTAAGTTTCTGAGAGTGGAATGAGCTTGGGATGTGACATGAAATTGTAAACACTTGATTGGAATTAACCCTTCACAAAGAACCTGCCCCCCTTAGTTACTGTTGCTGCGTCTGACAAGCCATGCCGCTCTCATGCCACACATCATGTTCTCATGCAGTGAAAAATACATTGTGGAGCAAAGAAGACACTGACAACGCACTGACAGACAAGGCAGAGCAGGTTACATCTGGTATGAACCAAAGTTTCAGTTTTCAAATTTTGTCATTTTTTGAGAAATTCAAACAATAAATAGCTTTTGTTGCTCTTTAATGTTTTGTGACAGATCGCTGTTGTTTAAGCATCACGTGAACCGACCATCTCTTCCTCTTTACTAGTTATAGCATGAAATAAACATGAATGAACATCAGGGTAGAGTGGGGGAAAACGCCCCCTTAAGGACTGTGTAATTTTTTTCTGTGAAACAAAAGTTAAATGTGTCCAGAATAGTTAACAAAGTTTTAGTGACAATGACATCAATTATAAACCAAGAAAAATGTCTAGAGTTTCATTTTATTATATTTTAAAACAAAAAATAAATTTGTACCGAATGGAGGCCGTTCATGTCCAATTTCCAACTAGGAAACTTGTGTTTATGATAATTCTGATAGCATGTAAAGGCAGCATTAATCTACTCTCTTGTCAGGTTTTTTTTTTTTTTTTTGGTCAGACAAAATGGCGGATACAGCATTATAATTGGTCAGATCGCCTGTCAATCAAACTCCAAACCATGGGTGAATTAAGGGACATTAAAGGCCATTCACACTGAAGTTCTGTTCTGCTATTAGGCCAACTCCAGTGTCTTTGCTCCCATTAGTTGTTGTAGTTTGTGACTTGCTCAAATGGATAAAGTTACTTTGCATAACTTTGCTTTGAAATGGTTTGACTTCCCGTTGCTTTCTCACTGAATGCACCATAATTCTAATACAACTAAAAACAACCTATAGCGCATTGGAAAAAGCCTGTGGTGACATTTCTGCAAAATTAAATTACACGTACATTGCTTTTTGCATGTTTCACAGCACTTTCATGTGACATTTCCAGCAAGTGTTACTACAAGCACAGACAATTTTCTCTGAAATAAATGAACGTAAATGTGATGCCATTTTATTACTTTAGTTATCATACGTATTGCAGCAGTTTGGAAATAAAATGTTCAAGTGTCACTAAATGTATTAGTTTACAAATCATGCACTATACATTAAGGCCCAGTTTCACAGACAGGACTTAGACTAAGCCAGGATTAGGCCATAGTTCAATTAGGACATTTAAGTAATTTTCATAAATGTGCTTAGAAAAAAACATTACTGGTGTGCTTTTTGAGACAAAACAAAGGCATTGATATATTTTAAGATCAGTCAGTGCAAGTTTCTTTCAATTGAAACTGTTCAGACTTACATTTTAGTCTAGGACTAGGCTTAAGCCTTGTCTGTGAAACCGGGGGAAATTGTTTTGAGGTTGTAACATAGTTTGATGCAAGGAACCATGTAAAAAAAAAAACTTTATTAATCAATAATCTGAATAGAAGTTGTTGCCTCTAGTGTTCATTTCAGCTGGAAACTGCACTGAATTGTACGTATAGGTACGTTTTTGGACTTTTACAAAAATGTAGGCAGAAGCACGCTTTTTTCAATGAACCTATGTCAGGAGTGTCCAAACTAGATTCTGGAGGGCCACTTTCCTGTAGAGTTTAGCTCCTACTTGCCTGGAAGTTTCTAGTATACCTAGTAAGACCTTGATTAGCTGGTTCATGTGTGTTTAACTGGGGTTGGAGCTAAACTCTGCAGGACAGGACTGAGTTTGGACACCCCTGGCCTGCGTTGACTTAAAAACGTGAAAATATAGAATAATCGCACAGTCTGAAGTATTGATAAAAATGGTGTAATTAAAGTTGATTATAACGGTCTTTTGTATTTTAATGCTTATTAGAGTGTCACAATGTTAGTTTAACAATATAATAAAATCAAACTCTTATCTCTTATCTGTCTTATCTGAGGTTACACATTGTTATGATGCTTCCTTAGAAGGTAGCTGCCTATGTAAACAGTAAGTAGTGAGACGGCTAACTAGGTTTTAAAACAAATGGTGTTCATAGTTCTCGCTGCATTTGATGTGTACTTGTCTTGCAGACTTGTGATGGTCACCATGAAGTCCATGAGAGATTTTGTACTTTATTTATTTATTTAGTACTGCCATAAAGCAGGTTCTCTTTTGCAAGACAACTGACCCATGCAACAAATGTAGTGCTCAGCACAGCGCTAAACCGTTCAAATGAAGGAAAGCAATTAGTGCTTAAATTATATCGCTGATAACTTTATACCTTTACTAGGGAAATTCATCCACCATCTGTCTGCTTGTGTGCACCTTAATGCATTTGACTTGATCGGTTGTGAGATTTAGATGTTTAGAACACTGTAATGATGTGTGTGCATGAAAATAATGTTAGGCTATAACCTCATAATGACTCCAGGTGACATTTTACAAGCACTTACATGAGAAGGCTGTTACATACATGACAAGCATAATGTGCAGTAAAATCCTACTGATTATACACCATGACCATTGATATATGCTGTATACTGTGTATGTACGTGCACATACACACACATAAATGTATATATTAATGTTCGAAACACTCTGTTTCCTTTTTTGCAAACAATGAACAATAAGCAGATTGCAGAGGCAGCATTATAAAGACATCTTCTGAGATGTAGCTCTTGCCAGTTTTTCCCATCAGCATTTAGTTTGATAATATTATGAACGCTCTAAATATTCAACATATTGTGTCTGAGACTATTGATTAAAGTTTCTGTGAAGCAACTTTTATAAATTGTTTGGAGTCTTCCACATCTTAAACTGCTCGCTGCGCAGACGACGAGCATCAATAATTCAATTAGAGTTTCCTATTCTCTAAATAATGCGATTTACGCTCATTGTCATTTTGTGCTACAAACATTCGTTTGAAAATTTCTGCAACTGCAACATCCTCAGCTATTAAACTAACTAATGTGATTTGTTGATTCCATCAGTCTTGAGTGCTGTTTGGATCACAGACACTCAGGGAGGGGTTCGTGCTAGACTCCTCAACTCCTGGACTGCAGAGTGAGACAGAGTGCTTTCATTAATTTCATCTGTTTCTGTAAAAGAGGATTATAGTGTGACCTTTCTGTGAAGCTGGACCAGCATCATCATTCGCACTCATTATACGAGAATTCGATGGGATTGAACCCGACACCTGCCTCCTAAGGGGGCAATTAGACAGTGAATGAATTCTTGGCAACTTTGAAAACTCACGCTGCACGGCTATGGCACAAAAGTGCAAGGAAAGGGTGGAAAATGGGGGAAAAAGCAACAACAACAACAGTTTCCCTGGGCACCGCAGATGTGCACTGGCATAACTATTAGGTTTAATGATATTTAGTGCAAATGTTTCTATTTTGCATTTTGCATCTAATTGAATACAGTTTTCTTTACAAATTATAGTATAATAATTTAAGTGCAAAGTTGAATTGAAAAATTGATGTGATGTTTCTCTTTTGCTTTAATGACAGCAGTCTTTGTTTATTTCCAGTTATAAATTAAGATTTTGAATCCCAGATTTTATATCTTTATATTATGTTAATTTTCTAATTCCCTTATTTCCATAACAAACACATTCTAACGGCAAGAGCAAGTGCAAGTCAGTAATTGAATACAAAAGGTCCTGTTTTATGTGTCTGCCTAATAATATGTTGTAATGAATGTGAAATTTAAACATCAGAATGCAGATGAGTGTAATTGTGGTCCTATGGCACACATGGGCCAATAAAGGAATAGTTCACCCAAAAATGAAAATTTGCTGAAAATTGACTCACCCTCAGGCCTTTCAAAATGTAAATGAGTTTGTTTCTTCATAAGAACAGGTTTGGAGAAATTTAGCATTACATAATTTGCTAACCAATGGATCCACTGCAGTGAATGGGTGCCGTCAGAATGAGATCCAAACAGCTAATAAAAGCATCAGTAAGTAATCCACATGACTGTAGTTCATTAATTAACGTCTCATGAAATGAAAAGCTGTATGTTTGTAAGAAACAAATCTATCAGTAAGACACTTTTAACTTCAAACCATTGCTTCCTGCTAAAATATAAGTTGTCTATACATAATATTGCTTTATCCAGTGAAAATTCGTATTGTCTGAATCAGGAGAGAAATATGCACAGATCAAGCACCGTTCACAAGCGAGAACAGTGTAAATAAATTCTAAACAAACATGTCGGTGGATTTTAATGTGAGAAGACAACATGGGATGGACTTTTTCACTAGCTGGAGGAGGTGACAGTTTAAAGTTAAAACACTATAACGACAGATTTAATTCTTACAAACAAGCTTTTTGCTTCACAAGATGTTAATTGTTGGACTGTACTTAGCAGGTTGCAACCTAGGCTCATTGGAAATAGGTGCCTCTACATACATTGGAAATACGTGCCTCTACATACATTTCTGGAAACCTGAAAAACCGTACCTATATATACACAATTCACTGCAGTTTCCAGTTGAAATCAACACTAGAGGCAGTAAAATTCCGACAACTTTTATTCCTTTTCACACAAAGTATGATTTACAGGTACAGAGTTTTGATTAATAAAGGCTAATTTTCACCCGATTACTTGCAGAATGTTATGTTATGACTTAAAAACAATTTTAACATCATATGCATGAGTTTTATAATCCAGTAGGTTTACTCGGTAGCTCACATGATACGGCATTGCACTTAGGTGATGAAGCGCTCCAGTATGAATCCCCGTGAAACTACGGTTCGACAAAAGAGCTCAAATCCACATAAGGAAGTTAAAATAGCATGGCTGCATCAATGAATACGTTTTTATATTACTTTTGCATTTTTTAACACTATTGGGTAGGTTTAGGTTCTAAAAGGCCTCAATACGTACCTCAAGCAGCATAATAAAAATGCAGCAATACGTGCCTGCACCAACGTAATAAAAACGTGCCACGGTCAGGTATTAAACGTGTGTTTTAGCGCCACTCTCTGGACATTTCACTTTGAAACTGCCGCGAAACGTGCAGTATAATTACGGTGTTGCAGAAATGTAAGTAGAGGCACGTATTTCCAATGAGCCTGGGTTGGTACTTACTGTACTTACACACTGTAATGTTTTTATCACCTGTTAGGAATCTCTTTCTGACGGCACCCATTCACTGCAGAGGATCAATTGGTGAGCAAGTGCTAAATTTCTCCAGATTTCTGTCCCAATGAAGAAACAAACTCATCTACATCTTGGATGGCCTGAGTAAATTTTCAGCAAATTTTCATTTTTGGGTGAATTTTCATCAGTTTAGCCTCCACTTTTATAATCAGCAGAATTTTAAATATTTGTATTATTATCATTGTTATTAATTTTTATATCATTAGACATTTCAGACAATTTATTATCCATTCCAAGAATACATGCTAACTTTTAATGAAAGAAAAAAACCCCATTAAAATTACAGATGTACCACATATTTAAACCCTAGTACTGCTTAGTAGTTTGTGTTCATGCATTGCTAAGTCTAAAATTAATTGCTTGTTTTACATGAAACTAATTCTGAGAGACTATGTTTCACTAACACACACTCTTGGCTCTGTAGCATCCCGACACCTCATCCAACTTGAGTGTATTTAAAAAATTTATGAGGGCATTTACAACTGGCTCTGTTATATAAAGACCATGCAGATGGGTTTGAAAATGCTATTTGGCATAAATTAAAGTTTAATTTTTGTCCTAGATCACTTGTCTCGTTCACAGCCATTATTTACCAGCAACAACACTTCTTTGCGCATAATTATTTTGACTTAAAGCAGAGATGTGGCTGGCTTTAGCTGTGGTAATGCATTGTTCATATCTATTTTATGATGAAGCAGGTATGGGGCAATACACATGGGCAACTTTTTTTGATGTTGTTATCATGAGATGTGTTTTTTTTGCAGATTTAACTGCATTATTACTCCCTCTACAGTACTGCTGATACGTTAAATCAGAGAAAAGAAATCTCAGAATTGCATTAAAGGAGGGACCTGAGGCATATTCAGGAACCAGAATATTGTAGAGATTTCAGGTTGATCTTTTTTGACTTGACTTCATAAGTAACCTCTTAGCAACCACCTACATAGCATAGCAATGGTCGAAATGGACTAAAAACGCACTCTAAAAAAGATGGTTCTTTAAAGGTTCTTTACACGTGGTAACAGTTGTGTTAGAACCATATGCTTTAAAAGGATATATGCGTTGTGGTACTGTCGTGAACGCACATCGAAGACTGACACAGAAGAGAAGAAATTGTTGAATAAAGTCTTTATTTTTGTTTTCTTCGTGCACAAAAAGTATTCTTGTAGCTTCATAACATTATGGTTGAACCACTGATGTCACATGGACTATTTTAATGATGTCTTTACTACCTTTCTGGGCCTTGAACGCATTAGTTGTGTTGGATCAGAAAGCTCTCGGATTACATAAAAGATATCTTAATTTGTGTTCTGAAGATGAACGTCTTACGGGTTTGGAATGACATGAGAGTGAGTAATTAATGACAGAATTTTCATTTTTTGGTTAACTGTCCCTTTAAGTAAGGTTAAAGCATGCAGAGGTGGGTAGAGTACCCAAAAACTGTACTCAAGTAAAAGTAAAAGTACTTTGCTGTTGGTCACACAGTGTCACGTGATGCGAATTCGCAGGGCAGAGTTCACCAACCTTAATATTTGTAATGCAGCGAAATGCAAAAACTTTTTGCACGGGCTTGCGTTTCCGGTCTGACGCATTCGCATGCGTATGAATGGAAGTCAATGGAACAAAAAGTGCAGCGTGACCGCCCCAGACGACTCAGCTCATGCATCAGAGAACTGAACGAATCATTCAAACTGATTTGCGAACCAATTCACTGGTTTGCCAACTGGTTTGATCAAGCCTTTGCACAGAATTGACCCAAAAGAATGAATCATTTGTGAATGGGCATCGCTCATTGCCCAGAGAAAAGTAGATGCTGCATTTGGAATAAATTGTGACCCTGGATCACAAAACTCACAAAAATCTGACAAAAGATCACAAAAATCTCAAATTTTGATTTATACATCATCTGAAACCTGAATAAATAAGTTTTCCATTGATGTATGGTTTGTTAGGATAGGATAATATTTGGCCGAGAGACAACTATTTGAAAATCTGGAATCTGAGGGTGCAAAAAAATCTAAATATTGAGAAAATCGCCTTTAAAGTTGTTTAAATGAAGTTCTTAGCAATGCATATTACTAATCAAAAATTAAGTTTTGATATATTTACCGTAGGAAATTTACAAAATATCTTCATGGAACATGATCTTTACTTAATATCCTAATGATTTTTGGCATAAAAGAAAAATCGATAATGTTGGCTCATACAATGTGTTTTTGGCTATTGCTACAAACATACCCTTGCAACATAAGACTGGTTTTGTGGTCCAGGGTCACAATTAAAGCATTTTTAACTTGTATTGCATTAAGATAAAGTAATGAGAGGAGCGTCGCCCACAAGTAAAAGTACATTTTTTTCACTAAAAATGTACTTGAGTAAAAGTACCCATCTTTAAATATACTCTAAGGGGTGGTTTCCCGGACAGAGATTAAGCCTAGTTCTAGATTAAAATGGCCCTTTAAACCAGATTAACAGAAATCTGCTTTCTCTGTCGTGGTTTTAAATAGTCTTAGACTTGGTCTAGTCCAGATTTTAATAGGCTGACTTCCTGGAGGAAGACTAGAGCTACTTCAGGACTAAATTGAGGTTTAAATTAAACCTACCAAGAGGCAGGTTTAATTTCAGATGTTGTGTTTCCAGTATTTATATAAATCTTCACTATTAATCGTTTTGATTTTTTTTTTCTTTAATAAAAACTTACAACCTTTCAACCAAGTAAAATGGAAGGGAAGGGAAATCTCATTATGAAATGTTATTTTTTTTCTCTCTAATACCCATTGGCCACAATTAATGGCATCCTTTTATTCAATACTTTTTGCAACCCCCTTTTGCCAATTTAACAGCTCTGAATATTCACCTATAATAACCGATAGGTTTGAAGAACATCTGACAAGAGATCAGAGACCATTCCTTCATCCAGAATCTCTCCAGAACCAGATTCACAGCGCCATGTTGATAATCTCCTCTTTTCTATAGGGTTCAGGTCAGGGAACTGGGACGGTCATGGCAGAACCTTTTTGTGTTCAGTGACCCATTTTTTTGTTGATTTTGATGGTCCTTTTGGATCATTGCTCTGTTGGAAGATCCAACCGTGGCCCATTATAAGGCTTTCTGATCCCAAGACTTAACTATTTACTGCAATTATACAGCTGTGATACTTGGAGAGTCTTTGGCCTCTCAAACTATCTTCCTCACATTGCATTAAGACAATATAGACACAGACATTATACTGTAGGCAGATTTGTAACTTTTTTACTGATTGGAACTCTTTAATTATCGTCCTAATAGTAGAAATGGAAATGTTCATTGCTTTAGCTCTTTTCTTTTTCTCAGGTTTCAGGTCTCTTTTTTTTGTGCTATTTTCTTGACTTCATATTTTGTAAAGCTCAACAATCTGTTGCTGCACAACAGAACTATTTTCTTTGTTGTTGTTGTTGTTGTTTTTCCTTGTGATGGATGATAAAGGGAATCTGGCCTTTGTGTTCCTCATATTTATATTCTTGTTGAACAGGAAGTCATGGCTGGATAATGTCATGTTCCTAGTCACCCTCGTGTTCTAAAAATGTAAATATTAATGGGAATATAGATCTTCAGAGATTTTACTCAAGATAATTTCTAGGACTACAAATAATTGTGGCCAATGTGTATTAGAGAAAACAAATATTTTCATAATGTGATTTTGTTGAAAAGAGAGATTTTTGTGATTTTTTTCTTTTCTTTTTTTTTAATGAAAGATCAGAAGAATAAACAATACAGATTTATTTTCACAATCCTCTTTGATCATTTTTTTAGGGTGCCAATATAATTCTCACCATGACTCTCTCTCTCTCTCTCTCTCTTCTCTCTCTCTCTCTTCTCTCTCTAAAACAGCTGTTTTATGTATAATATAAATAATAATAATAATAATAATAATAATAATAAATGTTAATAAATGTTAAAAAAAACTGAAAACAACAGCTGATTGCAATAATTTATGCAAGAATTAATTTCAAAGAGATTCCTAGGCAATCTTTTTTTTATTATTCGACACCTGATGTGTGCAGTTTACTTGCTTTAAAAAAGTTTTCTCTTGTTCAGTAACATTTTTTTTGTTTGTTTGTTTTTGTTGTTGTTGATTGCAGGCTTTTTCCACTGCTATTGTTTTCCTTGGATTTGCTTCTCAGTTCCATACAAATTTAATATTTTCTTGGTTCATTCCATGTTTTATAGGCAACCTCTGTCGTGCTAATTCAGATTAGCACAGTTGGTTTTAAATTAATCAAGTTTATTTTAGTTCAGGACTCCATAGTCCAGGAGTCAGTAATCTGTACTTAATCTGTGTTTCAGAAAGCCATTTTTTAAACAAAGATTACCTATTCTGGATTAGGCCTACTCCTGGCTTAATTTAAACCCTGTCTTGGAAACCGCCCCTAAAAGTATTAGTTGCCCAAAAAATTTACTCAAGTAAATGTAACGAAGTAAATGTAACTCATTACTACCCACCTCTGAAAGCATGGTTCTTTATGCAACCTTATAAAAAGGGTTCTATTTGGCTATTGTTCCAATCCAAATAACCCTAATTTGGTACTTTTTATAACCATTTTTTCTTAGGAGTGCACCACTCTGGCATATTGTTGTGTACAGTATATGTGTATTTTAAAATATTTCATATTTTAAAAATTCTGAAAATTAAATTGAAAGATTAAAAATGGCTTTTTTTAACTTAAAGTGGCACCTTGAAGTTTAAAAATGACAGAACCGTCTTTTCAAATGCAATGTCAACCACGGTAGTTCATAGAGAATAACCATTAAATTTAATTTGTACTCCAGAATGTCTGTAAAGTCAATCACGAAGGGTCTGCGATATTAAAAAAATGTCCTAAACATTTTGATTAGCTCTCAAGGTGTTTCGCAATAGCTGAAGTATTGCACATACCTAAAAGTGTACTTGACACAATGATGAAAAACAAATCCAGGGTGTTTTAAGTGGGTTTTAAAACATAATTGGGAAACTGTAGTCCTGGGGTTTCTGTTTCATCAT
>JAFVLL020007044.1:0-19155 GCA_021397915.2 Tor tambroides | reverse complement strand
AAAAAAAATCATCCTTATTTAACTTCCAAATTCACTACACCTTCCACTCACCCACCTTCTATTTCAAATTTGGGTCAGTCTCTTTAAACGAGCTGCGATGCCAAAATCTATTGTTAAACTGAGCACAGATGCCTTAGCTCTTTTTTCTCTCTATTCAGCACATTGAGGCAGGTTTGTTGGAATTGAATTCTGTGCTACTTTCCTCCATCTTAAGCAAAATAACAGACATCTCTAACAGACAGAACTGAGCTAACCTGAAATACCCCTTACCCCGCAAACAAACACTGAGTGCGATGGAATGACATTGTATACTCACCAAATGATGTCCAGGGAACAAACGCTCTCCTCTCCCCGCTTTAAATCCTAAATTCAGCTGGATAAGAATCCAACGTTCATGCCCTGCTGAGGTTATTTAGCGAAACGAACTGTTCTCTGGATGTTGACAGTGAGGGACAAGCATCGGCTGCTGAAAGAGCGAATCGTTGCTTCTCGAGTGGAGGCAACGGAGGCAGAGCGCGCGGTGATGCTGCCTTTTCTGTAGCTCAACCATCCTAGCCTTCATATATACACACACACACCGAGAGAGCTTTCCCGCTCAATTCATTCACAGAGCACCATCTTCTGGCAGTACATAAACATGTTTTACACACCTGTTCTTTATTCAGCATTAATTATTTTAACTGATACCCTTCTTTTGTAACGCATTTAATTATTCACATAGCCTAATGAGGCGTACGAATGTGATTTAGGCTATTGCTAATTTAGACGTACTTTTACTGTAGAATTGTGTTTTATAATTTTTGGACATTGTTTATATTATTAGTTACATTTTTATTGCTTATTTGTTTTGATATCCCTGAGTATTGTTTTGGTTTATATTTCTTTTACTTTATATTTATGTGTTATATTGATTTAGTGTGCTAATTTCGTTGTGTTTAAAATATAGCTACACCTAAAAACACTGCAACGCCGCAAGGGATTATCTAGAACCAATACATGCTAGAGAATGAAATCACAACATAAGAAATCTTTTCTGAACATCTGTCAGACACATTTGTAATCCTGGTTATAAATTGACAACAGCTGTGTGTTATAGTATAGTTTCAAGGGGGCTGCTCTCGGGCCCCCTCAATAGAAATCGCGTTCCGGGCGTCCCTGCATTTTTTGTCGTGTATTTTGGCACGTGCTTTCTGTCACAAGGGATAGTAAACGCGCTTTCTCCCGCGCATGCGCATCAAGGTCCTTCGAGTTCAGGTGACATCATTCTTTTTGGAGCTGAGCGGCGTCTTTTGTGCTTCACAACCATTACTACACGGTTAGAAGTCTTTGTTCTGTTAGAAAACACTGTAGTGATAATTTAATAGCATATTCTCATTATGAATGTGAACTTGCCTTATATTGTGGGAATATTCATTTGCTTCTTCATAGCCTTAGCCTGTACATATTCTGACAAATATAAACCTACACTGAAAATAATAACTGGAGTGAAAAGTGTGACAGCTAGCCCCGGTGTCTTCTTCTATGTACCCAGTATTCTGATGACTATTCATATTGATCAATAGCCTACAGGAAGTCCAAGTGATCGCCCTGACCTCCTATCTGTATATTTCTTTGTCATGGAAGTTAGCACTTCTGTATAGACATGATATTAAGTAGGTTATATGTGAAGCTTCACACTGTCAGACAAAAGCGCCATCTTTTGGTCGTTGTGGAAGCATTTGCCACAGAGTTTTGCTGTGTTGACCGTCCGCAGTTTACAGCAATTCAGGTAAACAACGCTGCATGATTGCTGGTCATTGGTTCCACTCTGGGTATGAATCACTTTGGGTGGACTCTGACAATGACAAGGTTACGATAAGTATGCATATTCTGCTGAATAAACAGAAACAGACTTTGAGCTCTTGATGAAGCAATACAACTTCCCAGTAGGGCTCTGATTAATAAAATGATGAATAAGTCTAAATGACTTTCCAGAGAGATGGTAGACTTTGTATTGATGGTCAGTACAGGAACAACAACAAAAAAGATGAATCTCTTGTTGTATTCCTCAATTGTAAGTCGCTTTGTATAAAAGCCTCTGCTAAATGAATAAATGTAAATGTAAAAAGGACTGAAACAGTAAAACAATATTTTTAAGCAATAGTTCACCCAAAAATGAAAATTGTGTCATCGTTTACTCACCTCAAATTACTCTTCAGTACTTCTTAAGATAATCTTAAGATCATCTAAGTGTTCATTTTTAGTTCATATTCATGGTGTACAGTTATAAATAGTACAGTTAAGTATACTTAGATGTTCTTGAGATTATCTTAAGAAGTACTAAAGAATCATTTTTAGTATACAAAATTAGTGTGTGAAAATAGCACTTTAAATACATTATGGAAGTGCACTTTTTTCACCTGGGAAAGCAATGGCTACCATCAACTGTTTGGTTACCCACATTCTTAAAAATAACTTCTTTTGTGTTCAGAAAGAAATTCATACAGGTTTGAAACAACTTCAGGGTGAGTAAATGATGGGTGTTTTTGTTGACAGGACGAAAATAGACAAAGTAACGGTCAAGATCTTGTTTAAATGTAAGGAACTCAACATTAACTTCTTGTTCATTGAACACAATCCATATGTATTTTGCAATATTAGTAACTTGTTGCTCCATTATTCAAATCCCTCTCATAAAGTTCACTGAATAGATTCTGCTCAAAATGTTTTGCCAAATATGCTGTTAGTATTATTTATTTTATATATTAGAGCTGTCAGGGCTGAATAGAGAATGATTGAGATAACTAAGCTTTAGTACTTTAGCAATGCCTGCAGTTAATCTGCTATTTCAAAAAGTGCAGAAAGAAAGAAAGAAAGAAAGAAAAAGAAAGAAAGAAAGAAAAATCGCTCCCTTTTAACCTGCTCATTTGTCTGAACTGGTGTATACAATCCTGTAGAATGATATTGCAGACAAAACTTAATAAACCTCCTAATAACCATCATATTTCACATACAGTCATGTTTTTTATAATATGACCACAGTCAAGATGTAAATCATGCATTGGCATAATCATGAAACGTTTCCAAAGCATCCAAACAATGAGTCATAAATTCTGCCAAACACTTTGGTTCTTTCAACAGGCATCACTTTGTACCTAAATGTCAAAATCATGGAGACAACTTGATAAATATTTGCTTATGAGGCAAAATGCCAAAATAAGGAAACTGTAAGCCTCTTTTTCATGATGAAGTCTGTGACGTAGTAACAGTATATGCACACTTAATGTGTAATTTACTTACTTCTGTTCAGACTCTAAATGAGCTAATTGTATTCAAACAAACACCTGAATTAATTTTTATTTAATTAAAATATTTTTAATTATTATTTTTAGACTAATCCATTCCAAAATTTAGTACAAATACAGATACATCACATAAGTTATTTGTCTTGTAAAATGCATTTTAAATAAAATAAAATGATGCAAGCCATTATCATTGCAGAGTTTACAGGAATTGGTTTGGTTTCTCTTTTATTAATCTCTGCTTCTTCACACTTGTCGGGGCAGGAAAGTTGCAGATTTGGTTGACAGAATTACATGTATTTCTTTCACTCTTTTGTCTGTTTGGCTGGGAATTTGAGCTGGCAGAATTTAAAAGTGCCTCCGAGAGTCATGGGAGGGTATTCAACATTCATCTGCAACATATGAAAGCTTCCCTTTCATGGTTTAAGTATTTGCGTAATATCGGAACAGCAAAATTGTATCATTGCATCAGAAAATGTACTGAGCTACACTTTACAATGATGTAAAAGAGTAACACAACATGTACAATTCAGAAAGGTAACACTAGGTGACTACACTCGCAACTATGTGCACTGATTTGTAAACCGCAAGATACTGTTAAAACATAAAAACTGCCAGATGAATGAATCGATTGCGTTATCTGTGCGAGGCAATGGGTGTACGTGTCCTGTGTGAATCACATTTGAAGGGTGTGGAGACTTCTTCCTTTTTGACTTGAACAGCAGAAGAAGGAAGGAAGATTCCAATGTTCCATTCAGAGAAGAGTGCCGTGTATGTTTGTGCATAAATATATGCACTTTTTGATCACCATGTAATTTCCATGCTTCAAATTTGTGGTATAAACCTTAGACTTAACTAATACTTAATATAATGTAATACATATATGAAATATTGATCTGTGCTATTATTTGAATAAGACCGTTTCATACACATGAAACCAGTTCAGCTAAGTAGGAAATCTTTTTCCTTGGGCCAGCGATCAGTTAAACATGTTAGCAGTCATTATACAAAAATATTTGGCCACAGAATTCCATGACTGATTGATCAGTATCATTAACTTGTGGGATCTAACTACAGTTCTCCACAGATTATTTACCTGCCTAAACCCCAGTGTTACATTACATTTTTACAGCTCACACTGTAGTAATAATAATAATAATAATAATAATAAACAATGTTCTGCCACAAAATCACAAGTACATTTTCCGTTAAGTTTACAGACATTTCCTTCAACCCTAAGATGTATTTGCATGCTATGAATATTTGACATAAACATTTAACTCTGTGTGGATCCAGTCTAATGGTTTGCCATTTATGTCTGAATCTGAAGAACCATCTGCACTAGCTTTAGCCTGGATGTTTGTGTGGCCTAAACATAATGGACAGTACGAAAGGAATGGAGCAATACTATGGAGAAGAAAAAGGGGTCCTATTTGCCTCTTAAACGAACTACAATAACTATTATCAGTATCAGTTACAAAATATTATTACTTACCTATAAGGCCCTTAATGGTTTAGCTCCTGCGTACCTAACTAGTCTTCTACCACACTACAATCCATCCCACTGCCTAAGGTCACAAAACTCTGGACTTTTGGTAGTACCTAGAATAGCAAAGTCCACTAAAGGAGGTAGAGCTTTTTCACATTTGGCTCCCAAACTCTGGAATAGCCTTCCTGATAACGTTTGGGGTTCAGACACACTCTCTCTGTTTAAATCTAGATTAAAGACACATCATTTACCCAAGCATTTTTCTAATGCATCTCATCATCTTGTACTGCAATTATATCTGATCAAACGCACATTATTTTTTAGCTTAGGTTGAACAAATCATTTTTGCTTGGATGGAACAGCAGCTACGCTAATATTGTCTCTATTTGTTTCTCTGTTTCTGCCACGGAATTAACATCCCATGGTAACTAGGAATTGCACAAGGTTCAGTTTGGATCCAACCCTTAAATGATCTGAGATGACCAAACACCTGAGAAGAGATGATGCCAACCCCTCAGAGGACCTCAGATAATGCCAACCCTCAGACAATATACAGAATTACCAAATTTTGCCATATGTTAAATATATTATGTTTCTACAATATATAAATATTGTAGAAACTTAATTTCCTGTAAAGCTGCTTTGCAATGATTTGTATCGTGAAAAGCGATATACAAATAAACTTGAATTGAATTGAACTACTGTTGTAGCAGAAGGCTCTCAAGTTCATTCCCACGATAGGAGGGCAGAGACATGGATAAAAATATTATTTTATTTCAATACTCAAAAGTCAACATAGAATAAACTCGACTTCTGACATCAAGGTATAGACATAAGATAGAAGACATAAGATAAAACAAAGAGTACAATTATTAATTAAAAATGAACAATAACAGAATAAAGAAGTAACATCCAATTCCTTCCAACAAAACTCCAAACATAACACAAATTACAAACTAGATAACCAGTACAATTTCAATGCATACTCCAGCGGCAAACTCATTTGAATGCTCAAAAAAAAAAAAAAAAAACACGTTTTCCTGCTTTTACCATAGGTTAAAATTTTCACCGAGTTCTGTCATGAAACTAGATGGTGGTGCAGGCCTTAACGCAAACTGAGGATATTCACAGCGTTAAACTACTCGGCACAAGCTGATTGGTTGATGTTGTATACGCAGCCAGTGAGTTTGCTGATTTACACTTAAATGGCTGGTTAGCATTCACTAGAGCAGCTCAAAGTGCTCTGAAACCCTCCACCTTCCCCAGCTCCACCTGCATAGATCTGCTACGGTTTATTATGTATGCTATTTGTGCAGCAGCACATCTTTTGAGAGTCGTCATGACAGAAATGATATTAATAAATTTTGTCATTTTACGATAATGAAGCAAGTTTAGCATTACAAGTCTTCATCTTTGAATGTGATGTTTCTCTATGTTCTTATGTCTTGCAACAAAAAAATATATTTTTAATCCTTCTGACCAGTCACATAGGTCACACAGGCCCTTCCTTGTGTTACCAGTCCACTCAGAGACTAAAGAAGAACATTGTTTTGAACCTCTGACTGTGTGAAAGCATTTCTTATCACTATGTTTGGGTAAGTTTCCTGATCTAGCTAGAGCTCTGAGCACTTCAACCCTGAAGAAGCTGAGGCCAAATACCTCAAGTCTGGTCTAGTAAGGTCGCTAAGAAGAACGAGAGTGGTGACGCTTCCTTTGGCAGGTTCCACTCTCTTCATCCTTTACACAGACATGCCAGAAATTAAACGTTCCAGTCCCCACTCACAGCAGGCAGTTAACTTTGTTCAGCAAATCATTAATTACAAGCTTCCTCTATGCATTCTTCAACAGAGTCGGTGACATCTGGAAAAATCTAGGGTAAAAGCAAACACCCAGGCTAAAGTTAGTGCAGATGGTTCTTGGGGGTCAGACATAAACGGCCAACCGCCAATCAGAGCCACACAGAGTTCAACGACAAAACTGGTTAGATCCCACAAGTTAATGATTCTGATCGGTCAATGGTTGCATTCTGTGGTCAAATATCTTTGTAAAATGATGACTGTATGGGATATCCGGTCTTCTTAATATGGTCATTCTAACATTCCATTCATAAGCTTGTTTCCTCATTGGGACCAAAATGTCACGACAAGGACAAGAATTGTGGATATTGCCATCTTTGTGGGAACATTTTGTCCTCATAACATATACCTGAACACACACACGCGCACACACACACACACACACAGACACTTGTTTCACTATCCTTGTGGGGACTTCCATAGGCGTAATGGTTTTTCTGCTCTACAGACCGTATATTCTATTGCCCTACACCTAAACCTACCCCTTACAGGAAACTTTCTGCATTTTTAGATTTTCAAAAAACTTAATTCTGTGTGATTTATTAGCTTGCTTATCTGTGGGGACCTCAATTTAGGTCCCCACCGTGACACAAGTCCCCATGAGTCTGTGTGTATTCAGGTTTAAGTCCCCACCAGGATAGAAAAAAACAGGTACACACACACACACACACACACACATTCCATGTTTTCCATTTCCTTCAACCCTTAAATACAATACAATACAATGCCTAATTCAAAATAGTAGAACAATACAGAAAATTCCGTCATGTTAAAACACAGTACAGCCTTGTTGTTTGAATTTTTTTTTAGAGTGCAGGTCAGGGAATACAGGGAAAATGTTTAAATTAAATTGTAATTATCAGTATTGGGGAAAGTTACTTTTAAAAGTAATGAATTACAATATTGCATTACTCCATAAAAAAACTAACTGCATTACTTAGTTACTTTTTATGGAAAGTAATGCATTATGTTACGACTGTAAAGGCTCTTTCACACCAAGAGTGAAATTACTAAGCCTCAGGCTGAAGAAAATGCGTCTGCCTCTCCACTAACTCCCAATTTCTCTCAATGTGGAGACAGGAAAGGTGCCAGTGAATAAATAGGAAAACTAAGTAACTTGCGTTACATGTTTGAAATAGTAACTCAGATATTTTCTTGTTAATTTAAAAGTAATGCGCTACTTTACTAGTTAACTGAAAAAGTAATCTGATTACGTAACTTGTGTTACTTGTAACGCGTTACCCCCAGCACTTGTAATTATTGACTGAAGGTGTTAAATTTGCACATTAAGGGCCAGATTTACTTAACAGAGCAAATTAGCGATATACAGCGCAATTCCATAAAAGCGTCGATGGGAGGGGAAAATTCTGCATGTGATTTACTGACAATGCACATATTAAAGAACACAGACGCAGACAGATCATTTCCATAATGACCAGCGTAATCTACCAAGAGCAGCACAAATTAGCGCCTGCTTTAAGACATGCTTTTTTGGGGCGTTAAATAATGGCGCAAATACCAGTAATTTGACGAGCGCAAACGTTACTCCTACAAATGCATATTCAATAAGGTCAGGCGCAAAAATAATGTCCACACCTTTTCAGCGCTAATTCTTCACTGCGCATCTTTAGTAAATCCTGACAGTACTATTTTAACGCCAAAAGATGGTTTACGCTGGTGCAAGCTGTTAGTAAATCTGGCCCAAGTGTTGTTCTAGACTTAAATTCAATGCAATTGAAGAGGAAGGGAGATTCAAATCCAGAAGGGATCCTCTGTGCTTGTGTAACTACCTACTTGTTTAAATATTTGGCTGTAAACTTGTTTGTGAACTTGTTGATACCTCAAATGTACAATTTTTCCATCTTCAGCTTTTTGGATGAACAGGCTGCAATTTGTATTTGGCTGGAAATGTTTCAAAAATGTGTGACCTTGTTGATACTTCAAATGTATAATTTTTCCATCTTCAGCTTTTTGGATGAATAGACTGTTTAGAATAAACAAATGTCTAGTTCACACAGTAGCGTGCACGGACCTCCGGAGGGGCAGGGGAGAAATTGGTGTCAGGAGATCCATTGAATTCACTTAAATTTTTATATATTTTTTAAATCTCTTAAATGATAGTTTCATGATGGAGGAGACACTAGAAAGTTATAAACAACCATTCTTACAGTCTTACATTAATACTGAAAACCCAAAAATGTATTGAGTAACAGCAACACCTTGACATTCATCAGTAAAACCAATATGCCATTAACGTAATACAGTATAACTACAGTAAGGTAATATAAGGTAAGCCCAAGTATGCTAGAGGTATGTGGTAATTAGATATTAAAGGCTACCATGCCTTTCAGAGACAATTATGTGAATTACTTTGTGCTTGTTTGTGATGCCAAAACAAACCTATGACTTACACCTCAGTTACTTAAGGAAGTGCCAAACCCTGCATGAACCCCTTATCATAAGGCAGGTGGAATTTGTAAACAGGATACAGGATGCATTGTTTGCATTTCAAACCTTCTTTCCAACCACATGGTTCTATCTGAGTATTGAACATTTATAGTTCAATCAGTTGCTGATGGTTAAAACCAGTCCTCCTTGCTTTTTTTTTTTATCATGTAATACCATGTTTGATCTAAAAATGTGACATTACAGATGTAAAATAGTATTTTTTCATGTGGACTGTAAGACAAAAGTGCATTATTTAATTTGTCCATGCACTGTCAGAAACTCAGCCAAACTTTGCATTTCATTTCAAATATAAGTTCAATGATAGTAAGTTCACATTTGAGAGCATACACTTGAGGCTCCTGTTGACCATTTTTTCATAAATAAGCATTTCTATGCCTTTTTCAATGTTAAAGAGGCCTTGTGCTGAATGGAATTAGATTAACTGTTCAAATTAAATGATAATTATTGACTGCAGGTGTTGAATTTGCACATTTAATGAATGTGTTGTTGTAGATTTAAATGGAACGCAATCGAAGAGAAAGGGAAATTGGTGGTTTGGCTGTCAAGTACCAAATGCAGAAGGAAATCCTCTTTGCTTGCATAACTACTGATTCAGGTAATGTTTAAATATTTGGTTGGAAACCTTTCAGTTTGTGAACTTGTTGGTACTTCAGATGTGTATTTTTTTTTTCAATCTTAAGCTTTTAAAATACAAGCTGTTTTGCAAGAACAAATGGCTAGTTCATATTATAGTATCACTGAGATTTAGTTTTTTATTAATATTTTGAATTAGTTTTCATTTTTATATTTTCTGTTTTAATTTAAATTTAAGTTGTAGTCATTTTGCTGTGTGTTTTTGTAATTTTTCTTAGTTTGTTTTTATACATGCCTATATAGTTTATTAATTTTTATTTCGGTTTTACTTTATTTTAGTAGCCTACAACAAGATAAGCTAAATGAAAATGAGAAATGTGAATAAAATAAGTTTCAGTTTATTTAGTTGTTTTTTTTATTTGTAGTTAAAGTTTATTTCAAGTAACAAAATTTAGCTATAACAGCTATGCCATCTTTTATTTGTTGTGCATGCAGAATATAGAAAAATTGTTCAATATTGTTCCATGCCACCGAATTCCATATGTTTTAAAAAAGTTGGATGTATGTACAGTAGTTATATTGTACATAATTCACAATATATATGTCTGCACACGTCTAATATATGCCTTTTGGGAGTCAGATGTTGGCAGTCGAATTAATATTTTGCACAATTATTTTTCTCATAAAAGTGTGAATGCCATCTCCCAAGCCGTGGGAAACCACTGTACTTTTCTCATGCATCAGAACGATAATAAATAAAGAAATTTCAAAAAGCAATTCATGAAAAGATAACTTATTATTAAACTGAATAAATACTAAAAAGCCTTTGCTGTGATTTCTTAAAAATTACTATCATTGATTAATTAAAAAAAAAAAAATCTTTATAATAAATTAACAGTATTATAATGATAAAATAAACTTCTGGATGCACATTTCAGTTGTGTCAGAGGAGCAAACATAAAAGTAAACATTAGAACAATTATTTTCTTCCCTTAAAAATATTGAAGTAAGATCTAATTTGAGTTCTTAATAACTAGCTATTATGTGTGTGGACATACATCTGTATTATACTGTGCACTGTAAAAAATGATCTTGATTTTAACGGTAAAAAACTATGAAAAGGCTACAGTAAAAACTTGTTAAATGGTTAACGGAATGTTCCTGTAAAATTTACAGGGAAAAACCGTAAACTGACGTTCCCATCCCTGCATTGCATTTCAAATTCTGTTTGAATTTGACGTTTTTTCTTTGAAATAACTGTTTCTTCTTAGTTTTGTCTTATCAGTTATGTTTATTAGGATTGTATGTTATATCTAATGTTGTTAAATTAATGTTTATAGCATATTTCAGTTTAATGAGTCTCACCATGATGGTGTTTAGTGTTTGTGTGAATGACACTGTGCACCTTCTATATATGCTATTATTTAAAAGCTGCTTGTGATGGGCTTTGGTTCATCATGTGACTTTCTCATCACCACCTGCATTTGGTGGTTATCAGTGTATTTCAAAGGTACAAATCAGATTTCAGTACTTTAATAGGTTGGTATATTAACATTATATCAGTTAAAGAAATTACGGTCTGATTTTTTTTTTTTTTCAGATTTTTTTTCCTTTTTATGTTTGAAATTGTAAATTTAACTGTAAATTTAAGTTAAAACCGTAAAACCTAAAACGTTGTTACGTATTTTTTACGGTAGAATTCCGGCAACCACAGCTGCCAGTTTTTTACCGTAAATTTTACAGAATTTTTTTTACAGTGTGTATCTTATTATTGTGCTACCATCATAAACATTATAATCATAAACAAACAACACTCAGATCTACCTATTAATTTTGGTATTGCAGTCAGGTCACTGCAGTGTTTTTAAGTGATAGTAAATAAGTCTAATTTTATCTAAACAATTAACCTTAAACATGTAATGGGACACTTTTATATATATATGCAGCGTTTTCACCATCTTCAGATTCGAGTTTTGCTTTCCTTTTGTTTGTTTTGATTGCAGTCTAACAAGAAACAGCATTGTTTCTACAAAGGTGGAGAAATAGTTGGTCAGTGAATCATATTGTGTTTTAAAAGCAAGTACAATCCTGTCTGATAAGTCATCCAGGTACCCATGTGAAAGCAGACAGCTTGTGATGGATGTTTTTAATTACGTAGCATCTTTGTTTCTTGCTTGCGAGACTCATATTTGCTTTCAAACGAGATGCTACTGTAGCTTTGTTTGTGGTTTTTTTTTTATCTGTTCTTATTTCTCAAATGCATATTAGGAATTCTAGGAAAATTAGGATTTGAATGCCAGGAAGTCATTAAAGATCGTTCATGCTAATCTGTTCTTAAAGTGTGATTTTAAGCTTGATTTGAAGCTTATTTTTATTTTTTATACAAAAATGAATACCTCACGGATCAGCTTAGAATGATTAAAATTATGGAATGTTGCATGCAAAATGATACCTGGCAGATTTGTGGTTATATAAAAAAAGATATGACGCTAAATTATTGCCTCTGGCTTGTAACACATTGAAATATTTGAAACTTTTCTATAAACTTTTATTTTGTAGTTAGTTTTGTTCTTTTTATAGGCTGTTATTATTGTTATATTATACTGCAATTATTGCTAATATCTTTTTAGTTCTTCTGAAGCATAATATGCTGAATACATTACGACAAGCATACAAATAAATTTGACTGGACTTGTTTGAGATTTCGCAGCCAAATGTGACTGCATTCAACATTTGTCATAACTACAGTTAAAAGTTGATTAACCAGAACACACAAGGAGCCAACTTTTGTTTCAGTGAGTAATCCTCCATTACAGATTAGTCTCAGTTAATAATCCCTTCTGATTATGAAAATGTTATTTCTAAATGTTCTCTGAATTGTTGAAAACCCAAAAATGTTAAACATTAACGTAACATTCCATTTTATTATATTATATATTATTTGCATTATAGGCTTGTTACTTTTAAATGTTCTGTGAACATTCGGAAGCAAGTAGTAACATTCAAACATTTTTAGATGAATGTTCAACTAAAACGTTTTGGAAAAAAGTTTAATGAACAATATATAAATATTGTTTTTGTGCTAATGTTTGGAGAACATTATTAAAAACCAGATAACTCTGAACAAATATTATATTACGTTACTAGAACAATGTTTGTTCATGATTTTAAGAGAATATTAGCCAAAGTTTTGAGAGGTCAGTAAGCAAGGCCACTGAGCAAACATCACATAACTTAAATAATATTCATATTCATTCAAGCGAAGCAGTCATTTTAGGTAGTTTATGTGCTTTTCATTAAGTTGTGCTCAACTTTATAATAACTTTAATAACAGTAACAAACATATAATGCTTAACAGATTATTAGTTAAAATACATTCAAATGTTTGTCATGAATGTTTGATGAATTACATATATTTGAATGTTCAGAACTAGTGATCTGTTAAACTGTCATTTATCAAGTTGTCAGTGAAAGCGTCTAATGTGTATCACCATGTATCAAGTAGCTTATGTTTCTGAATTCTGTGTTTTTATTACCTGCTCATGCTGTTTTGTGATTTAATAATATTTAATAACATCTGAAATCTTGACTGTGTCTTTAAAGTTTTTTTATTTGTGGGAACATTGTAATTTATACTAATTCAACTGAGTAGGCTACTTCAACACAACATATAATAATAATCAAAATACATACAACGTTTTTTTTTTTTGGAAATATTTATAACAACATTTGTAGATAATACCACTGAAAATGTCAATAAAATAGGCCTATGTATCGTCCTGCCATTTCATTTAACTTCATTCCAAAAGACAAGGAATGGTTGTGCAAAATGTCCTATGAATGTCCTTTTTTTAACATTTTTTTTTATTTGTGCATTGAAATGTAAAAAAAAAAATTTACATTTTTTTTTTAAAAATGTAAATGTAATAATTTAAACTATTTAACCATTTAAAAATCATTTAAAAATTGAATACATTTTAATATAATATAGCTGGATATAATGCAGCATTTACGTTTGGCCCACAGCCCTCTATCAACTTTTGGCACCTCAGCAATGAATGATCGGTATTGCATGTATTAAACAAAAAACTACAAAATGACTCCGAATCCCAAATGTTTATTCCCACCGAGCCTAAGCTAAAAATCTCTCTACCTTTCCAGACTAGAATCTGATTCAGATGATAAACAAAAAACCGCACTGTCATCCTGCACTTGACAGTCACTTGACTCTAATTGCGATAAGATTTGATGGAACTTGTTCCACTGAGGTGCACGAATCATCGTATTATCTGAAAAAATAACATTTTTTTAACCTAACACTGAAACCAACTTTGATGGGTCGTTGACACGGACATCGAGAGATAATTATGATACAGTTAGTCACGCACTTGACGTTCTCCATCTATATAAAGCGATCAAACCAGACTGACTCTAGCTGTCACCAGCCCGTCATGTGGAAACCGGGAAGGCTCCTCCTTTCGGTAACTTGCCCTCTCCGCTCGATCCGAACTCACACGGAGCATGGCTCGAAGCGATGTAGCCCCAGTCATGCAGAGGCAAACCGAAAGCGATGAGATCCAGCAGTGACGGAAGTTTAATTCCAATGGACTATGAGCGTTTCAATGACTGAAAGACGAGGAAAGCATTCGAGTCCATAGAACAACTGACCACCAGGCTTGATTCACGTGGAAAATCACTCGGAAAACATGCATTCCCATCTGTCCATCTTGAGACGAGTTTGCAGCGACGGCTTCGGTCTGAATGTGAATATGGCTCAAAAATGACCAATGGTAAGTTCACGCAAAGCAAAAAATGCACTCCCAGGTCCCGCGTCAGTGTGGCACAAGGAAACCAGCTGAATTAATGCATTACTCTTACCTTCACCGGCGCAGCGTAGTTTGAGCCTGACTACAGGAAAAGCTTGTATTTATACTATCATTACTTGGGGATTCCCGGTGATTATAAGCAACAATCAAAACGAAACTCGTAAGTGATTTACAAGAAAGCGTGTTTATTGCGAAAGTGAATGTTCGCGAGGGTTTATTCATGTGGAAATTGTCATTCTGAAAGCTCAGTCATGTTGATCCTGTTGAATGGCAACGTATTAAGTGCGTACGCATGATATCGTTATGTAGCCAAATCCTGCTGAATGAAACCGTGTCATCGTAACTTTTTAGGGTTACACATGTGCATTTTTTTTATCCGCAGCATCGTCTTGGTACTTCTGTTTTGATGCTTATTATACTACCTCTCGCGTTTTCCTGTGAAAGTGGCCAGAATAAAAACCAGATCACCAAGGATTACCGCAATATCATTAGGATACAACTGAAGCACGTTGTAAGTATTAATAGCCTACCACATGTATGCCACCAGGTGACGGGATTCAAACAGTTTATCGTGTGTATACACAGTCTATTAAATTTACAATAAAATGGGCAGGAGTTAACTGTTAAAAAAATGGAATATTTACATTTCAAAATCATATCATTAACAGAAGCATTAGAACATAGCTGATACATTGAACTACGGGTAATAAAATAGGCCAAATGATAAAGTTCAAAATTGGCATTTCCATGAATCATCTAATAAATACTGTAATATATTACTCACAAAACAACATCATGCTAACACTATGATTTAAACATTTGAACAAAAAATAAAATGTAACCAAACACAGGGTACATAACTGATTACTGAACAGATATTTTACTGAAATTATTTGTATTGTTAAATATAATTTAGGTTTTTGCTGTAAGCTACACATTATTTCACAATTACCATTTTTACTGTATTTTACAGTAGAATTACTTTCATGAATTTTCATGTATTTTAACTATATAAGTATATTGATATATGTAGGTATTTATATATCAAGTAAATGGGGAAACTTTTGAAATAAAGATGACTGAAAATAATAAAGGCTATCTATCTATCTATCTATCTATATATATATATATATAATACTTTTATTTTATAATTTATTTATTTTTACTTTTCAGGAGAATATTATTGAACAACTAACTTCAAACTGCACAGTAAGAAATGTCAGCATGTCGAAGGAGCCAAAAAATGTAAGAAAATGTGTACATTTGTCTATTAAAAAAAAAAAAACTCCATCCGTTCAAGAGTGTACTCATATGTTAGTCATATTTCTCTCTCAAACTGAAAGAGCAAAAGTAGTTTCTCATGCGTCACAGCCTTTATATGTGGCAGTAAAGGCATGTCCACTAAAACGTGACACTGTTTGCTTCTTTCACTTTAGTATTGTGCAGATTTGGTTTATAAATGTTCTGACCTGCCCTTCCCACTCATTCCAGACTCCTATGAAGTTCAGGGTCAGCTGGGTGCTGTTCACAGCACATAGACAGATGAAACTTGTTAGTTTAACAGCCCTTCTTGTTTCTCCTCCATTCTTGTCACTCATTCGCTAAATTGTTTCTGATCCACTCACAGGCTCAGTCCATCCACAGAAAAATCTGCAAGGTTAACGCAAAACTGAGGAGAATCGAGAGAGAATCAGAGAATGTAAACGGGCAGCTGAAAGATGTGTTATATAAACTTGTGGAAGAAATAAATGCATCCTTGAGATGTTGGTGCCATCGAAAGGTAACCGAAACAACCTGTTTCCTCACATTCGGTTTTCTTTTACATCATTTTCATTTATTTAAACCTCCTTTTTGTTTCATTTGTGGATGAACAGAGAGAGGAGACAAATAAGCCAATACAGAAAATACGAAAGTGGAAGCTTTGCAGAGTGAAAGACATTCTTGCCAACTTACAGAAACACTTTGAACAATACAATGCGTATCGCTCACTCAGCACAGACCTTCCAGAGCGTGGGAAGACTTCAGAGCAAACCGGTATATAATACTTGGCCTCCATCCATCTCGCAGCTCTATTACAACAAATGAATGTACAGAATATGAAGAAGTAACTGGACGCACCATGTGCCATTCACACTATTCAGTATTTGACTAAAGAAAAACGTATTATGTGTTAACCATACTACTTATGCATGAAAATGTTTCAAAACTTTGTACTTTGTATTGTTATCTTTGCCATTGATAGCTGAATGAGTATGGAGGGTACAGCAAATGGAACTTACAAACTTTCAAAGTTTGAAATATTATATTAATTCTCTAGGCCTCAAGTTACAACTTTATTGCTTCACATGCTTCTTTTTTGGGAAGTGACCCTATGCAGCCCACCCAAATCCAAGTCTTACATGTTTTCTCAAAGCCTTACAATAAAGCCAAAGTTTCTCATTCTGTTTTTTCCAGCTTTTTTCTGACAAAATTGAACTGAAGGTTCCAAACACAGTGAATTCAGTTAATGCTTTTTATATGAGGTTCTGAGCCATTTCTTAGAAATCCTCTTAAGGAGTGATATTTGTAGATTATTATTAAACCTTGTTTTTGACTAAATGAGCTTCTGAAATGGTCCTATTTAACATGGTTGATGATATTTTTTGTTGTTCTACTGCATCCATCTTTGTAAGCAACACTTACCAAGAAAATCCTTGCCTTTTTCTTTACTGTCTTTATTTAAAGTATATATCAGTAAAAAGTGTCCTATCCAATGACAGATGTCTGTTTTTCTTATATTTAAAAAAATCAACAGGTGGGCTTATATGGTACATGAGCTTTTTAGGGTCACTTCCCTTGTATAAAGAACTACCTGTTCACTTTTCACTTCATGTATGTTTTTATATATTACAGTATTTTTTTTTCCAGAACCTTTGACATTAATGGTGATTTTTAAAAATATTATTGTAGTGCTACGTAACATCAAATTACCTCCTCCCCCCCCCAACACTTAATCAATTCAAAATTTTAACCAATGCTTTAATGAAAA
The DNA here is from genome assembly GCA_021397915.2 of Tor tambroides. NCBI lineage: Eukaryota > Metazoa > Chordata > Actinopteri > Cypriniformes > Cyprinidae > Tor > Tor tambroides. The sequence goes on along the minus strand of JAFVLL020007044.1, from coordinate 1,633 downwards.
CTACATATCAATATTTGCTGAGAAAAGCCCCTTAATAAACATAATTAATGACACTATTGAGAGTAAATCTCTGAATAGTTATTATAAAATCACTGGGTCAGTGATGAAATGCTTATATTTTTAATAAATAGGTAATTGTACTAAATTAATGTGTTAAATTAGCAGCCCTAAATAAACAAACAGGACACAATCTGATTTATGTTTTCCACTTTATTTATGTAGGATAAGTTCAATCCATTTGAACCTTTCTATCCTTTAACGGCAAAATTTGTCATAATCCCAAAAGCTGGTAATCATAAACTATATTTACTGCTAGAGCAGCAGTAGTACAAGCATAACAAGGTGCAGAGTGATGCTTGAAATGCATATGAGCTTGAGATCGGCACAAACAGCCACCAGCTCCTTGACCTCTCTCACCCTGGACCAGCAGTGATAAAGCTTAAAGGCTCTGAAGCAATAAAATACCATTGTAAAGCTACTTTTTGTAAGGTTGTAATATGGTGGACGGTCTTGAAGGATGTGATGTGACATGACATTTCAGTCGCCTTTAAGTTTTGTATGTTGTGTTGATGTGTAAATATGTTGGACAGACTAGATCAACCAAGGCTGAACAGATGTGATGGATTGTATGTCTAATAAATATACGACGACGATTTCTACAAGCCATTTTCATGTTCAATACTGTTAAAAACACACAAAACAATCAAGAATGTATAAAACAAAGTGAAATACAAAAGTGGATTGCTCAGCGAAAGAATTGTTGTCAATGCATTTAACATAGGAAACATTTTTAACCTAAAAAAAAATATATATATATATATATTTTAAATAAAATAATGATAGCATTTAAAATTCCGTCAAAATGACACGTTACAGTAAAATTAACATTAGAATAGTTGCATTTTGTGTGTGATATGGTCCCATTTTAAGGCTTAGATCAATTTATGTCAATTTAACATATCAATATTTTAATCATAACTATATCGGAGATAATACTACTCCTTTTGTAGCAGTAACCAATCATATTGCACTTTCATATTTCCCCCCAAAAAAACTGAGCAGAAGGTTGGGATGGGATTCGATCAATAGAAACAGAAGCAGATTACAAGTGAAGCACACGGATTTACCAAGTACACTAATGGGTTGGAAAGTAATACTCAGTTTTTGCGGCTACAGTGAGTCAGTCTTACTATTATGTGTACTTTTCAAATATACATTCGTTTCACGCCACACTCACAGCAGAACTTGGCCCAGTCCACAGGGTACTTGGTCCCACACTCATGGCAAAACTTGGTTCCCGTTGTGGAAAAATTGATTTCGTTTTCATTTTTCACATCATTCCTAACAAAAAAACAACAACAAAAAAACAGATGATCAAGATGTGAATGAATCTGAGTGGACTAGGGCTGCAACTAACGATTATTTTGATAATCGATTAGTTGGCCGATTATTCTTTCGATTAATCGATTAATCGGATTAAAAATTATTTTATTTTGACAAAAAACACACTATTCCACATTCTGCCCAATGTCCTTCAAACAAACGTGCCAACTGAATGCTATGAAAACATACAGTGCTTAATTTATTAGACCACTTAAAGAGAAAACAAATATTTTAGGAATCTGTCAAAAAA
>JAFVLL020007042.1:0-16733 GCA_021397915.2 Tor tambroides | reverse complement strand
CCCGGGCGCCACAGCATGGCTGCCCACTGCGCCGGGTGTATGGTCACCACTGTAAGTGTACACTTGGATGGGTTAAATGCAGAGCACAAATTCCAAGTATGGGTCACCATACTTGGCCACACACCACTTCCCTTTCCCTTTTCCCTAAAATGAAGGTTCTTTATTGGCACTGATGGTTCCATGAAGAACATTTAACATCAATGAAACCTTTTCATTCCACAGAAGTTCTGCATGCCGCCTTAAAACTAAAGGTTCTTTACTGGAATATATGGTTCCATGAAGAACCTGTAACATCCATGCACTTTGAAAAATGAAGGTTCTTTTTTGGCATTGATGCTTCCATGAAGAACGTTTCAAATGGATCCTTTCCATGGATCCTTTTCATCGCACAAAAGGTTCTTTATAGTGGAAAAACATTCTTTGATTTATTAAAATGTTCTTCACACTAAGAAAATAATGGTTCTTTTAAGATTGTGGAACTTTCTGTTGCACAAAAAGTTCTTTTAGTGGAAAAAAAGGGTTCTTTAGATCGTAACATTATTCTTCACACTAAAACCCCTTTCACACTGCACGTTGGTCCCGGAAAATTGCCGTAAAATTGCCGGAGTGCCTTCTGTGTGAACGCAAACACGTCCCGGGATTAATTCCGGGATCGATCCCGGGTTGGGGACCTAGTAACATTGCCGGGTTCAGTCCCGGAATGAGCCCTGTGTGAACAAAAGCCGGATCAATGCCGTAAAGGGTGTCGTAGTGATGACGCACTTTACCGTGCGACTGTTTTACCGGCTATTTTGAAGGCAGCTCAACGTTCATACGACGAAAAATGTGTAAACTGGAATGAAGCAGCGATCAGGGAGCTCCAAACTATCCGCGCTGAAGTTGAAATCGTTCACCAGTTTAGTGAAATGGTGCGCGGCGCATTATACACGTCACATGAAATGTCACGTGTCTTTACGGGTTGTGTGTGAAAGCACGCACAGATTCCGGAAAATCACTGGCTCTGTGAATGAACCAAAATCAGACCATCCCGGGACAAATCACGGGACACATTTTCCGTGTATTTTCCGGAATGGCTGTGTGAAAGAGGCTTAAGAAACAAAAGAGTTCTTTTAAGAACTGTTTACTGAAAGGTACTTTGGGGAACCAAAAACGGATCTTCAGCAGCAATGCTGTGAAAAATCCCCTTTTGAATTTTGATTTTTAAGAGTGTGGAACCTTCCGTTGCATAAAAGTTTCTTTATAGTGGAAAGAAGGTGCATTAGATTATTACAATGTTCTTCACACTAAGAATCAAAAGAGAAAGACAGACTATTTCAACACAATTTCTCTGTTTAATACTGTAAAGCTGCTTTGACACAATTTGCATTGTAAAAAGCACTGTATAAATAATGGTGACTTGACTTGACTACCACTGCAGAAACCCCCTTTTTGGAGCCTTTTAAAAGATTCTTTCTGCATGTATACCATGCATTTAGTTTGTTGTAATAGTTTCATAACTTGTTTCTTGCACCGTAAAATAGTTCTGATCTTGGTCAGTTAAGTTTGTTTACTACTTTCACTGGTTAGTAGTAGTCTGAGAAGGTTGTAAAAGGAACATGTATTCATTAATAAGTGACATCTGTGCTTCTCCGCTCCTGCCACCGCTGTTACTGTAGCTTGTGTTTTCATCTCTTCTTTGCATATATGCTCCTCAACCCCGCGAATTCTCCGGAGAAGCCAGATCGTGAGCTGTCATCTTAATAAGAGACACATTAATAAAAGATAAGCTTTAAAATGCATGGGAAGTTTGGGGGGCGACTCAATCGTGGCGTTCCGTCGTGGTTCTCATTGAGTAGAGGAGCGACTCGCAGTCGTTCTTCATCACGATCACGAATTAGCCAATTACGCTGTATCCAAGTGCTCGAAAGAAACAGATTGCCGCAGGCTGCGTGAGATACTCAAGGAGCATGTTTGAGATTCCCTGACACTATTGCACGGTGGAATTGACAAACTGTATTTGCCCGATCTCTCACACGCATGCAACCCCTTCCATTCATCCAGTCCATTACTGCTAGCGTTAGTCGCAGTCATAAACATCAGCCAAGTTTATGAGTCATATCTCGCTTTTGTGCCTGTAGAAAAGCAAACAGCCCGTAGACTCTCTAGGGGAGCTATTTGCGTGCCACTTTTCTCTGGCGTGTGCCGCGCTTCACGAGCAAATGCTTCCCGGTGCCCCCGTCTTTCTTATCAACGCTATCTACAAATGGAGCAGAGACGTTTGAAGGTCATAATGAAATTAGAAGCATTTCATCATGCCCTTGCGGAGCGAGTAAAGCGCAAGAGAGTGCAATAAATATTTTCGAACGAGGGCAGTGCCCCATCATTTCTTTCCACTCTGTGGGATATATTATCACTGTCATTTTTTTCCCCCTACCTGTGCTGCTGGGAAGGTATTACAACATAGATTTTTATGATTCATCAGGGATTAAATCGGTGCTGTTTGGGTTCATGCGCTCATATTTTAAGCTTCTGAGAAGCCCCACAATGCACTGTGTCATTAGGTTACTGGCATTACCATAAGAAAGCGTTGTGGGAGAATGTCCTTGACGTTTACTCTTTCACTGTAAGATTACAAAAGCAAAGTTTGCGAGTAATGCCTAATAGAGATGCAAATATCCGGTTGAATGGGCGGACGTCTCTCTTGGATAGTGGCCTCTTGGCACAGTTATCAGGATTAAAGCTTTCTGGTTTGTTCTTTTAGTAATTCTGGAGTTGTATTCGCTTTTACTAATGTAGCTAATCACCATCAGCAATATACACAACTGTGTTTCTTTGACTGATGCACATATTAAATTAGCATTTCAGCTCTTCAGTGTGAATACATTACACAGGATTTGAGCTTTTGAAAAAAGGCTGCATTTATTTTATCAAATGTACAGTAATATTGTAAAGTATCATTACAATTTAAAGCAGTGTTTTCTGTTTGAATATATTTTAAAATGTAATTTATTCTTGTGATGCAAAGCTGAATTTTCAGCATCATTACTCCGGTGTCACATGATCCTTCAGAAATCATTCTGATATGCTGATTTACTGCTCAATAAACATTTCTGATTATCAATGATGAAACTTGCTGTGCTGCTTAATATTTTTGTGGAAAATTAATCATGATATATTTTTCAGGATTCTTTGTTGAATAGAAAGTCTGAAAAAACAAACAAGCAAAAGCATTTATTTAAAATATTTTTTGTGACATTATATACAGTACACCTTTATTTTTTATTTAACGCATAATTTCTGTAAAAAAGTATTAATTAAAATAATAATAAATTAAAGTATTAACAGTTAAAAAACCAACATTTTCAGGTTTTTTGAAGAAAATGAGAGGGTTATTGAAGGGTGATGATGCCAAGGAATTGCAAGATGGTTGTCAAGATGTTATGTGTTTTAGGGATTTTCTTGGTGGTTGCTTGCTCAAATTAAATAATTCCTCCTTCAGTTCAAGCATAATGCATTTTTCTGCTATTTTAATAGTCTGTCAGGCAAAAATTGTAAGCCTAGTCACTTAAGAATTGGGAAAGATTGTTAATTTTGTATTTAATTACCTTTATACAGTATCAGTTTATAGAAAAAGGCAATAAATATATTGATTTAAAAAAAAAAAGAGCACAACAAATGCCCTATTTACAGTACATATTAAAATAATGCTCTTTTATGTTTCCGAATCTGAGCCTAAGGTATTATTTTATATCTTTTTATTCATTGTCTCATCTTTCGTCTTCTGAATCAACAGCCTCCAAGTTCCAATGTGTTATTATGACAAATACAGGGCCGAGAGAGAAATTGAATTAGTTCTGAACGAATGGCAGCTAATTATTAAAAGAGACTTAGCGTGTTTTTATGAAGTATTTGTGTTCGACCCTTTTGTTAGAACAAGGTGTTCGTGTGACAATGGAACATTTAATTACATTTCTTTTGTCTTATAATGATTCAGAAACCTCGGCTGCTATTGGTACCGTTATGAAAGGTACTGATATGAAATGTGTGGTCACTGTCTTGAAGTGTTGAAAATGGCTCCTCGAGCTCAGCAGAGCCAGTTCTGTTTTCTTTTTGCTCTGTTTTGTCTTCTAAAGAGTCTCTTACTCGCCGTGCCCTTCAAGAGGCAGGGTGAGGCATCATTACAAGGTAATATTTTCCCGCTTTAGGCCTCGGCATTTTGATTTATTTCTTGTAAGAGAAAAGTATTAATATTTATACACTGTGATGGGAGGGAAAACATTTAGGCAGTTGTTTTTATTCAGATCATTTAAATTTGTAATATGTGGGGTAAAAATCCGAATAGAGCTCTGATGTGAGCTGCATACGCCGCTGGTAAATGAGATGTATGAACAGCGTGGTGGAAGGAGAAACGCTTTTAGCAGCTGAGCACGCAGAAATTTTGGGAGCAAAGGCCTCGTTCGAGCTTAAAGGATGTTTCGAATCCTCTTTTGGCTAAGATCACAGCAGGAGTGTATAATGTGTGGTTTGGCACGTAGTATTAATGTACACCAGTGTAAAGCAGTTACCTGTTTATCCAGAGAGAATGTGTTCAAACTGAGCAGCTTTGTGGTGGCAAAACGGTGTTATTTTCGGACAATAATGTTGACTGGTTTAGTGTGAGCAGTGTGGGTTGTGAAAATGATATATATGGGTTTAAATTTAACACTCTCCAAGCATCAAATAGGAGTAAAAATCAGTGTTGGCGAGTATATGAAACAGTGTTACTCACCAGTGTCCTGGTGACTTTTTTTTAATGAATTCTAACAATGCCTGAGAACGCAATGTGGATTGTGAATATCAAAATCGCAAAGATTTTCAAAATGGATTCAAAAATGCAACATGCACCAAACATCTTCCCAAATCTGTTGTCAACAAAAGAGAAGTATTTTAAAAAAGAAGTTTCCCTGCGGTTTTCTGCCAAAATAAAAGCTCTATGGTTTAACATTTCAAAGCGAAAAATAAAAATAATATTAATAATAGTAAATTAGAGCTGTCAAACGATTAATCACGATTAATCGCATCCAAAATAAAGGTTTTTGTTTACATGATAAATGTGTGTGTACTGTGTATATTTATTATTTATATATAAATACACACATACAGTATATATTTTGAAAATATTTCAGTGTATTTACATGTAGCTACATATTTATATTCATAAAAATTTATATTATATATTTAATACATGAACATAATGTTTTTCTTAAATAAATACATGCATGTGTGTGTATTTATATATAAATATATAATAAATATTTGAAGAGCTTGGTTCCAAAACACTGTAAATCCATTTTGATTAATTTGAGTAAAAATGTGTTTTCTTTACCAAGAAACTGGCAAGATGAAAACCCCTATTTTCTGTTTCTGTTACAAAGTAATATTATAGTGATATTTCTTTATACTTTAGTTGTTTAATATTTTATAAATAAATAAATAAATATTGCAATTGCCCCCCCCCAATCCCCCGCCCGCCTGCCCTCCCTTTTTCTGTTTTTGTGTGTTTGTGTGTGTGTGTGTGTGTGTGTGTGTGTACCTGTTTTTATATCCCGCTGGGGACTTAAACCTGAATACACACAGACTCATGGGGACTTGTGTCACGGTGGGGACCTAAATTGAGGTCCCCACGGGTAAACAAGCTTATAAATCACACAGAATGAAGTTTTTTGAAAATCTAAAAATGCAAAAAGTTTCCTGTAAGGGGTAGGTTTAGGTGTGGGGTTGGTGTAGGGCCATAGAATATACGGTCTGTACAGCAGAAAAACCATTACGCCTATGGAGAGTCCCCACAAGGATAGCAAACCAGACGTGTATGTGTGTGTGTGTGTGTGTGTGTGTGTGTTTGTGTGTGTGTTTAATAAATAATGCACATACAGTTTCATAGCCACTCAAAAATATTTATTGCTGGTAAAAATAAAATAATATAAAATTAAATTAATTAGTATAAAATAAAATATAAAATACATTATAAAATAAAATAATATAAAATAAAATAAAATAAAATAATATTTATTGTAACACAATTATAACAAACCACAAACAAGAGGTCATATTCTACCCTTTTGTACCATTTTTTTCCTCATATAATCCATTTTTAATTTCAGATTTCTTGTGCAAAAACAGCTGCTGTTTATTTTTACACCAATTTTCCAAAATCTTTTTGGTCTTCGCAATTAAACAGGCTGTTATTGGTACTGTACCTTTAAGACGACATGTAAATGACCTTTTTTATGATTGGCTAATGTCTGTGCGTCAGCATAGTTCATCAGGGTGTACTGTGCCGCTGAATATTGGCTAATATGTAAACATGGGCAGTCATATGTTAATGAGCTCATGATTGTGATGTCACCATCATGATTTCTGCCTAGTTTTCATAAATGTTTGGGTATAATGGAAAGGTATGGAAGTTTTGAATTCATAGTGCAATATAGTACTTCATAGTACAATGAATTCTCAAAAGAGCAACCGTGTGCGTGTGCGTGTGTGTGTGTGTGAAGTGGCGTTTCTGAGTTTCCCACTGTCACTTCAGGTCTCTGCTGAGTGTGCCAGCTCACATCGATCGACCGGCCCTCGAGGGTTATCACGTCCTCGGGCTACGCCAGGGTCACTGATGCAGGACGACAGCACACGCCGTCTCCAGAGAAACGTTTCATTTCCTCCCGAACTGTGAAAGCAATGACTGCGCTTCGTATGTTGATCAAATGCTCCGTTGATAAAGGGAACTAATTCACAATTGACTTCCGAAATGCATCTGTAAGCAAATCATGTCCTTTCAGCGAGCATCGTGTTCCCGTTTGCGGCAGCAGCGACGTAATTGAAACAAATATTTCCATCATTTTGTTATTGCAACATAATGGGCCTGCTTACGTGCGTTTTATTTCTTTGACATTTGCCCCTAAGCACTGCGGTCGCGGGACTTTTTGCCATCCGTGGCAGAAGATGGATGATCGCCCCGAGTGAGTAACGCTGAAAAATGGTCTGTGCGTCCACTCTCAAATATACTGCCTCATTTCATCAGTTTTAACAACCTCATTTAAACGCACTTAATGACTCTTACAAATGTCCGGGTGGAGGAATAGATTCACAGGCTATTCTCCGAGGGTTGTGTCCTCCGTATCCCGTCACGTGGCCGCATGCATCTCCATTAGAGAGCAATCGCACTGGAATGCAGCTACAAACCAATTATGGGCCGTAGAGTAAAAGACCAGCGCAGAAAACACTGCGGCCGTTTGTACCCATTTAGTTTTTTGTAGTACTCTTACATTGCCGTTACTTCATATTACCATTTTTACTTTTCTTCTTATTACTTTTCCTTGCAGGTTATTTATCATGGTTACTGGTTTCTCTCTGTTAGGAGATGAATTTATTCTTTGGCGGATGATGAAGTAGCCATATGGTCTCTCTAAATGCTATATATGTATCTATTTTTATTTTTATTTATTAGTTATTTACTATAATCAAATTTTATATATAATAGGCATTAAATCATTTTTAAATTAAATTATAAGAATATTTTACATTATTAAATTTCACAATATTTTTTTGTAAATGGTCTCACGATGTTTGTGTTTACATAGAAATTTAAATTTGTATTTTTAAAAATTTTTCATTTATCCTTTAATTGTAGTCATATTTCACAATATTCCTGTTTTTTTGTCATTGTTTTTTTTTGTAGAAAAATAGCTACGTTGTCTCACTAAATGCAGGATTTGTGATATAGAAATAACACATTATATGTGTGTGTATATATATATATATATATATATATACAGTGCCCTCCACTAATATTGGCACCCTTGGTAAATATGAGCAAAGGTGGCTGTGAAAATAAATCTGCATTGTTTATCCTTTTGATCTTTCATTCAAAAAATTCACAAAATTCTAACCTATCATTGAAGTAAAACAATTTAACGTGGGGGGGGAATCTCATTGTGAAATAAATGCTTTCTCTAGTTCATATTGGCCACAATTATTGGCACCCCTGGAAATTCTTATGAGTAAAATATAATACTTCACCGCACCGTTTAGGCGGCGAAACCCCAGGTACTTGCATTTGGCACTTGGCGAGTGTTCATTTTAGGCCCTGTATATGTATATGTATACACACATGTATATATGTATTTATGTATGTATATATATGTATATGTGTGTGTGTGCGTGTATGTATGTGTGTGTGTGTGTGTATATATATATATATATATATATATATATATATATATATATATATATATTAATCATAATATTAATCACAATGTTAATCTGCAATATTGCTATTTTTACTGCATTTTTGGTCATATGCCTTATTATTATTATTATTATTATTATTATTATGAATATCACATCTGACTTTGAACAGCTATTTTATTCATTTATTAAAATGGCTGCTACTGCTACAACTCTGACTTCTATTATTATTGATCTTTACATTATTTGTTGAATATTGTATTTAATTCTAATCCTTTTTGACATTTATTGATATTTAGATATTATTTTTGTTTCTGTGCACTTCACTGCATGGCTTCAATTATAGTGTGCCATATGAAGCCTTGGAATATAACACAATTTGTATGGACTATACTTCTAATGTACTTTTTCTTCAGCATGACTATTCATGTAATTTCACTGGTAACATGTCATTACAGCATCTCTGCTCATATGCAGCTCATTTCCATCCGCCCTCTTCACTGATCTCAATCTTTACTCACTGAGCTGTTTTCAGGTATTACAAAAGCCTTTAATTACTCGCTCACTTAAATCAGATAAATTGTATCTAGACTTAATTACTGTCAGTGAAGAGGTCAACTTGAATAATACAAACAATTAGCTTCAGCATAGACGCCAATGTCCCATTCATCAATATGCCAACGTGATGCATGAAGACGTTACATGTTTTGTTATTAAAGTGAAGTCTGGATTGTCAGACTGCGGTGTGCATGAAAACACTGCTTTCTATTGAGTAAACCAAACTGAATCCAGATTATTTAAGAAGTTTTTAGCTATACTTTGAGGTTTGGGTTTGTTTTGCATAGATTAATCATGATTGTTCATGGAAATATTCTTAATTTTCTTTTCTTTGTGGAGCTGCAGTTTGGTAATAAAGCAGAAACGTTAGTCTGATGTTGCAGTTACATTGCAGCGTGGTTTTCATCCTGCTAACGCCTGCGGTGTGAAACAGGCATCTTCATTTTGCTGATGGATAAGTGGATGCTAGTTAGAGGGGTATATTTGTAATTGATCTTTCTGCCATCATTTTATTACTTCTGCACATCTCATGGGACTGAAACTGTCTCATTAGTGTATGTGTGTGTGTTCGGAGAGGACAAAATAAAGCTTAAACAGCAGATGGGAACTGAACACCTGGCAAGTCTGCGAGAGCAGAGTTTGATCTTTGTGCAGTGCGTCCGTCTGATGTGTTTTAGCTCATCGCCTCTTTTAATGCATCGCTGGAAATTTGGCCGTTTAGTTGCCAAGAAAATTAGAAACAACAAGGAAAAAACGTCTGTGGATGTTATAGCACAGTGGATTTTTCTAATCTTCCTGTATGCTAGAGGCTAGGTTGATGAGGCTGGCAGAAAACAGTGACACTAGTGATCTGGCTGTCAAAACTTGCGTAGATACGTATTTGTAAATATGCTAATTTTGTATGATTTAAAAGGAAGACAAATTGTGCTTATTCACATGGGGAAAAATGCAAAAATAAATAAAAATAATAATAAAATATAAAATAAAAAATAAATAAGTGTTATTATTAAAATGAACATCATAAACATTTATGTAGAAAAACATTTATTGACACTCACCATTAATGAACAGATAGGTGCTTATTCACTCTGTGTTGTAATCGAGACTGTTTTTTAGTCCCAGTCCATCTGTACTTGAGTCACATGATGTCTTTGCTTAGATCAGCATCTACAAAGGGTGGAATGGATGTAAACTGCAGAACACAGCTAATGTGAGGAATACAAACACTAATGCAGGTGAGTGCAGGGGTGATCTGAGGACCAGCACATTATGGCTCTACCAGATCATTCCCACACAGCGCTTTCAAAATGTGAGAGCATGAGATATGCTGAACAAAAGCAAGAGAAGATGACATTCCTCATGAAGATGCAATCCAAAATTTGCAGAAAATTTCAGTTGTGAGTGTGAAAAAATGAGTATAATGCATGTCGCACAATCTTTGGGTGTCATGACCAAGGTTGGACAAGCATAGCTGGAATAGAGTACAAAAAAATGATCTATGGAACTGTTTTTGTCATTGAGGACCTTTATTTTATTTTATTTTATTTTATTTTAAAACGTTTTTGGCTAACTCTTGTAGTTGGTAAATTACAAATTAATTCATGTTTATTAATTTAAAAAATGAGACTGAAAGAATGAACTTAAAATAAAACACTGCTAGAGAAAACAAACATTTATTGGCTTTAATTTTGTCCCATATAATCTATAGACTATAGAACATAGTTTAAATATCTATTTAAAAAAATCAAACATTTTGGCTCGCTTAAAAGATAAAAGTAAAACTCGACAAATACACTTGGATATTTACAATTTTCTTTTAAGGAAAAAATATTTTGGCAAACAAATCGTGTAATTGATAAACTATAAATTAATTTATGTGAATTAATTAAATTTATTAATAAGATTACAACACTGATAAATTGTGTACTTTTAAAATACCCCAAAATTAATAATACTGAAATTATAGCATGAATTTGAATAATAAAAATAATAATTTATTGTAAAAGTTGAGCTTATTTAAAATACTTAATTTAATAATACTCAAATTATAGCATAAATGTGCATAATACAAATCATAGAAGTTATTATAATTTAAGAATAAGTATTAAATATCAAGCATTAAACTGAACATAAAAAACACTGCTAGACTTGTGACTTCTTTACTCAAAATCCCATTTTGTCCCATTTTATATATGCCCATTGTTTATCAGAAATTCATATCTATTAATAAACAAACAAATAAATCTAAAATTTTTGGGTCTCCAAGAAGATAAAAGTAAAAATGGACAAATTCATTTAGATATTAATTTTTCTTTTTCTTTTTTATGAAAATGTGAGTTGTTCCCATGCAAAATATGTGCCATGATGCTGGTATTTTGTGAATGTACTGCTGTGTGGTTTGCTGTGGTGTTCAGAATCATTTTTGCATGTTGCTGTGTGGTTGCTAAGGTGTTTTGGGTGGTTGCTAGGGCATTGCGGACTGGCTTTGATATTAGCATCTCATATATCACAGCACTCTTTGTGAGGGTCAGCAGAAGCGCAGTGTGATACTCTCAGATGAACAAAAGTCAGAGAGAAGCACATTTACGCTTTGCATCTTGAGGGTGAATAAAGCATCAGGTGCTTGTTGCGAGCTTGAATAACCCCACGTCTCACGCTGCTGTTTCTTTATGGTGTTGTGTGATTTTGGTCTGTGATTGGCAGTCGTGTGGTTTGGGCCGGAGGAGCCAGCTGATGTTTGACAGTCTGCTGGGGTTTCTCCTCCATTTAATGACCCGATTTCCTGCCGATGTGCCTGCATTGACAAAGCCACAGCCGGGACAGAATCAGGCTATTTTTGCCCACTGGTAATTGGATGGAAAAAGCAAAGAGGTTCCTGAGGAAAATGACATCATCACTCTGAGGAGGTGTGGAGTGTTATTCTGGGTGCCGGTCAACATCATTTAGATGCACCTGTTTGCCACGGTCAGCTTTTCTTTCTTTAAATAAATTCACAGCCTAAGGCGGTGCGGACCAACTACCACGATCCAAAAATAGATGGAAGTCTATTTTATTGTGCCTTTGAGTGTATTTTCTTTTCTTATGCTTTTATTTTCCCCCACCAAAATATAAAAATAAATATTTGGAAGAAAATTTAAAGACAGCAGATTTTTAAAGACAGCAAATTGTAACACACAGTAGAGGTTGGGGCTATTGTTTTATGTCTTTTTATGTTTCTTTTGAACATTTCCACCATTATTGCTGAGATTTCAGAAAAAAATCATCATTAAACAGACTACTGCATGGCATGTTGTCTCACTTTATATTGGGTAGATTTTCACAATGGAATATGTTATTATTAAGTAACATATTTTATGCTTTTATGCCAAATTTGGAATTATGAAACAAAAAATAATTTATTAAATACTAAAAATGCACTTAAAAATGCAAAAATAAAACACAAAAATAATAACTATTATATATTATTAATATATAATAATATTAATATATTATTTTAATAATAATAATTTTAGAATTTTATATATATATATATATATATATATATATATATATATGTTGAAACATGTTCCACTACAACAATGTTTTTTTTATTGCGTTCATTTAAAATACAAAAAAAGAATAATACTGTATACTTTGATTCTTTTATAATAATAATAATCAATATAAATGTAATGTAATTTATTAATAATTATAGCATACATTTAAATAATGAAATTAAAAATTCTTAAACAAATTTAAGTATTAAAATGAACATTAAAATCATAAATAATTTTTAAAAAAATGTTAGCACTCATCATTTCGATTTTTGACTCAAAATCTAGTTTCTAAAATATATCCCTTGTGACAGCTAGCCCCGTGTCACCTACAATCTGTAGCCTATAGCTTATATGTGACCCTGTACCACAAAACCAGTCTTAAGTCACTGGGGTATATTTGTAGCAATAGCCAAAAATACATTGTATGGTCAAAATTATCCATTTTTCTTTTATGCCAGAAATCATTAGGATATTAAGTAAAGATCATGTTCCATGAAGATATTTTGTAAATTCCCTACTGTAAATATATCAAAACTTAGTAAAACTAGTAATATGCATTGCTAAGAACTGGACAACTTTAAAGGCGATTTTTCTCAGTATTTGGATTTTTTTTTTTTTTTTTGCACCCTCAGATTCCAGATTTTCAAATAGTTGTATCTCGGCCAAATATTGTCCTATCCTAACAAACCATACATCAATGGAAAGCTTATTTATTCAGCTTTCAGATGTTGTTTTTCAAACTATTTCAAAAAATGGACACTTGTGACTGGTTTTGTGGTACAGGGTCACATATATGCGTATGTGTCATAGCAATATCAGCAATTCATATCTATTAAAAAAAAAAATTCACAATTTTCCATCTGTTGTCCTTTATATGCCTCAGTGCTGTTGTAATGTCACAGTGTATAAAGTTCATCTTCTGCAAGTCTATGCCTTTCTCCCTGTGGTCTTTTTGTTGACAAGTGGCAGATATTTTGTGACCGAACGAGTGGCCATCAGTGGCATTTATAGGACCCAGCATGAGGCATCTCACTCGCTCTGGTTTGTTCTTGTGAGTGGACTTCACATGAGGGACAACCATAGTTACGTCATTTCAGCAAGATTTTTAATGCTTAATGTCTGTCACAAAACTTGAGAGCGATTGTAGAGATTAAATGAGTCTTGATTAAATTTGAATCAGCTCTGTGAGTCAGGAGTCCATTACGATCATGTGTGACTCAAGCTCTGATGGCTCACAATGTCTCGCTTTCCCTGAAATATTTTTAAGGTGTCAAAGACATTTTTAAACAGTAGACAGCAAAATTATGCTGCCTTGTAAAATTCCTCGTTTTGATCAAAATGTAAGGCAGCGTTGTATGAGACAATCCCAGAATGCATTGCAGTGATATCAGTGTAGAATTTGCAACCAAGATTGCGATCCAGTTCAATTCAATTTAGAAATATCTGCATAAATTTGCAGTACATGCAATATGGATAAGTCTAAATGAACTGTGCTTATTAGAGTATGCCAGAGATGGTTGCAACAAGAGCGTTTGTTTGTTATTCTAACAGATACACTCTTGTGTACTTCACATAAGAAGTGCTATTTTTGCTGCAGTTGAACTTAATGCGTTTTGTTGTGTTGCAAGACATGAACATTAGCGGAGCTGCTGCACGTCAAGTGCACTTCAGATCAGTCATTTATGAGCTTCCATTTTTTTTAAGATGACCATATTCATACTGACAGCGACAAAGCAACTGCATGTCATTTATTTTCAATGAGAGTTGGCGATTTGAGGCTACAAAGAGCCTGAGCGTAGTGTATCCTAATGCAGATGAGCAGTGATCTGATGCAGGGACTGCTAATTGAGCACCATAGTGACCGACTTTTTTTTTCACCGACCTCGGTTCTAAAAGTATTTTTCCACTCATTTTCTCATTTATCTCTTGTTACAAGGTTGAAACAAGGTTATTGTGTGCTTAACATTTATTTCAAGGATTGGACTACAGTTCTGTGAAATATTGCAAATGACATATCAGTGTAGAATAAATGTATATTTGATTTTTGAATGTATTATTATTATTTTATTTTATGTATTTATTTATTTGTTTGTTTGTTTTATTTGTTTGTTTATTCATTCATTCATTTATTGCATTATAAGTTTGAGGTCATAAAGATTTTTTGGAAAGTATAATAATAAAGATAATAATAAAAATGTTTCTTGAGCAGCAAATCAGCATATTAGAATGATTTCAAAAGAATCACGTGACACTGGAGACTGGAGTAATGATGCTGAAAATTCAGCTTTGCATCACAGGAATAAATTACATTTTAAAACATACTAAACTAGAAAACACTGATTTAAAATTGTAGTAATATTTCACAATATTAATTTTGTTTTTGATTAAATTAATGCAGCTTTGGTGTATAATTCTATAACTACATGCAGAATTATATGCAGAAGCATATACTGTGTCATGACTTAACAGCCTCAGAGCTTATCAGCAGATCAATCTTGAAAGGTTTATACAATGGCGTTCAAAATCAGTGTCTGTATGATGTACATGAATGTGATTTTTACTATTTGATATAGGAGAGTGAAGACAGTGAAGCTCATGTGATCCATCTTTTCATACAGGAACATCTACAGTGATTTTTTTCTCTTCTTCTTTCCCAGCAGTATTCCGTCAGTTCTCAAAGAATGCCGGGAATTCTTTTAAGTCTGATGACAAGCGAACCTCGGCAACCTGCGTTTGAGCTTTAAAACCATTCTTACCTAGCACTTACATTTCACACTTGAGATCCGACATATGAAAATGTATAGAAGCTCAGCTTAATATGTCAGAACTGGTCTGACAGATCTGAATTCCAGTGTCACGCACATTTTCCACTTTGCCCTTTTCCTAGATGTTTGCACTCCACTCAACATTAATGGTACCGGTTCACATGATTCAGCGCTATAAAAGGTCTTGTCCAGAACAAATTGCAGGCACATTTTGGCGTGTCCATTGTTTACCAGGTGGCTTTTGAAAAGGGTAAACAATGAAAAAGCGAGTCATCAAGATGCTTTTCTGTGGCTCTTTGGGTCAAAATGGTAGTTATGTTCCGTGAATCAGAGCTGCCAGTCTCGGGCCAAGTGAAAATAGCATGTCAAAGGAGATGATGTGACGCCTGATGATGGATAGAGCTTTCTTCTTTCTTTCTCTCTCTGCTCTGCCCCCCGACTGTGCCGCCATATTCTCCTTGGCCGCAACATGTTGGAAAAAGAAGATGAAATAAAATCGAAAAACCCATTTTGCCTCCGGTTCGGGTTTGCCAGCAGCATATCCCCCGTTTCTGCGTGATCCCTGCAGTCAGGAATTAGTGGAGAGTATTGTTTGTGGCAGGCAGAATCAGTGAACAGGTGGTGTTATTGAAATGTTGATTTTGATTGAATTTGAATGTACACTGACATTCGCTCGAAATGACTTGGACTGTGAGAACATCAAAAGACGCTTCTTGCACTGAAACAGGACCAGATCATTTGATCAATTTGGTTTTTAAAAGTTACATATATGAAAACATCATATGTATATTCCCTGGTAACCACACAGAACACATCCAATCATTGTGGTTGTGAGTTTATACACTCACATTTTCTATAGTAAATAAAAAATTGGGGAAGCACCGATACTAATTTCTCAGTCAATACCGATAGTATGGCCGTATGATTTTCATGATGGGGAAAACGCGGACGGAATCGCCGAATCCAGTCATAAAAACGAAATTTACTCTATAACGCGGATTGTCACAGAATTTGGCAGATTTTGGATGGACACATCAAAAGTAGGTCAGTATACTTAAATAAAAACATGATATAGACTAGTGTGAATATTAAGCCGTAAAAATATGAATCCTGTATGTTCTGCGCATCTCTCTGTGAATGAATGGTGTAGACGCACGGTTTTCGTTTACTACCCACATACTGAAGCACGTGTAACGCTCGCAGTGTTTTCAGCCTCTGCTGCCTCAATATGTGAGTATATGAACACAAACATAATCTCTAGAACTGCTCTGAGAGTCACTTCATTAGCATTTACCGTTTCTTTTGAAAAAACTATCATCATATCATATACAAACAGAAGCTTAAAGGTCTTCACAGCAACCTGTCAAAATAAAAGTTCGGTTTAACTTGAAGAAACCGTGATGGAAATATTAGAATTATATTATAAGAATTTGAGAAAAAAATAAAACATTTCATAGGGCCTTAAAAATATAATTTTTGTTAAACTTTTAATAAATTTCTGTATAATATTGTAAGTTTCATGAATTCAGTTAATTAGACATGCTTTTTGATTAACAACATTTAATTTAATCAGAATCAGAAGAATCAGAATGAGCTTTATTGCCAGGTATGTTTACACATACGAGGAATTTGTTTTCATGACAGAAGCTTCCGCAGCACAACAGAATGACACTGA
>JAFVLL020007041.1:0-13634 GCA_021397915.2 Tor tambroides | reverse complement strand
CGTGTGTGAATGTGTGTGTGTGTGTGTGTGTGTGTGTGTGTGAGAGAGAGAGAGAGAACCTGGAAACCTTCTCCAGCAGGCGTCTAAACACAATTGAAGAAAAACTTAGCAAGGAATAATCGGTACACTAATCGAGTAAACTAAACATGTTCACGACAGCTCAGCTCTGTTACGCTGCAAAGGTAAATCCGAATAAAGGTAAATCCTTAAAATAAAGCCGGTTAGGAGGCGGTAAACTATCAGAATTAAGTAATAAACATGGATTTAAAAAGCAAACTATCGCTTAAAATATCACTTATCATGAGTTATAATGCTTTAGCTAAATTTTGCATATTTTATGTTTTTGTCGTTTTGTTCAGTTTTTATCTTTATTTTGGTTATACTTGAAAAAGCTATATTAAAGGTAGACCTTGTCGGCTTATATAAAGAGAAATGTATTTACAACCAAAACAAAGAGAGGCGTTGATACTGTCATCTCCCTCGTTTCTCAACTTCTGAGCGAGAGTCACGTGAGCGTAACCGAAGGCGTATCAACACGATTTCTCGTTGGATATGAAATATCACGGCAGTAGAGACTCGAATATAAATGACGGCATAAAACAGAGGCTTGTGCACTTTCATGAATGCACGCGTGTTTCACGGCAGTAAACAGCATGGGAGAGGCTGTTGCCATGGATGTGTTAGGTTGATGCGGAGACTGGATTGATCATCACATTCAAAAATCCCTAATGCTCAGCAAAGGCCTCAGGAAAATGACAGACAAATGAAACCCAATTTCAACAACAGATTACCAGCAGTCGGCAGTACGTCTCTGAGGTACAGTTATTACCCTGTTTCAAAAAAAAAAAATCAGTGCGCATTTATTATGCTTTCATGATTGTATCTTCACAAAAGACACGAGTACAGGACTGGGCTGTTCTGGTGGCCATCTGACATGGCAGATGGACATTCTCTTGTTCTTCTCACCAACTCGTGGAGACGAACCCAACGGTGCAAACGTGAACTTCACAGGAAATGACATTTTCAGTTCTCTCTCGAGTTCTGCATGTCCTGCTAAAATCTGGACTGGTTCTCACACATCAGACTCTATGCTGGAGAGCTTCTCGTACACGTGTCCGTTGCTGCCGGTGAACGGTCGAGGCGGGCCGAGGCTGAGCTTGCTGGTGTGGTGGTTCCCCATGCACAGCTCCGCGGGGAAGCCCATGGGGCTGAGCAAATCCCCGTGCTGCTGCGACTGCTGCTTGGTGACGTAGTAGGACTTGGCACCGTGTAGCAGACACTGGTCGTCTCCGAACGTAGGGATGAAGGGGTTGTGGTCGGTTCGGTCGGGATAGAGGGATTTTGATAAAGCGTGAACAGGCCCCTCCAGGAGTCCTCTGTCTCTCATATCCCTCTCTCCCACCGAGCGCCGATGGGGCGCGTTCTGCAACCCAAACGGCGATCCCGCGCCCCTCTCGTAGAACAGCGGGTCTCGCTCCATGTCCTGCTCGGGATGCTCGAATATGTGTGCGAAGGAGGCGTCCATGCAGCGCTCCCGCTCCTTGAGGCTGACGCTGCGCGGTGGCGGTACTGCACATAACATAGGTGGTGCGCCTATTCCCGTTAAGTTTTCTCTCTGCAGATCTACGAATGCGTCGTAGGAGTGCTGCCGGCGTAGCGGCTTCCCGCTGAAGGCCCTGCGGCGCTGCGCCGACGTCTGGCCTCTACCGCCTCCCAGTTGCTCCAGCAGGTGGTTACTGTCCTCGCTGATGTCGTACAGGTTTCCGGACTTCTTGCAGGCTTCGCATCGCATGCAGGTGGCTGAACTGGGACGGCTGCTTCCGACTCTTCCTGCGGCTCCTGATGCCACGCAGCCGCTTCCTATGTGCAGAACTCCAGGTCCGTGCTTGCTGCCTGCGCTGCTGGCCCGACAGCTACGACATTCCCACTCGGCGCTCTCCGGTTTCTTGGGTTTGCTCTTTAGGAAGTCGTCTACAGACACCAAACTGGTGCAGTTGCCTCCTACTCCTACTCCGCCGCTGGGACCATCGGTAAGATCCACATGCTCCCACTGTGGCACGCCTTCCTTGGGCCGGAACTGATCCAGGTAGAAGTCCCTCAGGCTCTCCTTGTCCTGTAGCAGATATGAGGTGGAGCTCACGCCTCTTTTGCGCTCGGACGGAGGCGAAGCCGAGCGATGTCCGTGGTGGTGGTGGTGGTGATGCTGGCGGCGCCGGTAACCCAGCTCGATCTCGTCGAGTTCCCTGCGGGACTTTGCCGACGCCGGACGCTTCTTCAAGCTGTCTCTATACTGCTTGCGTTTCTTTGCATTCCCCTCCAGGTTCCCGTAGGTGACGGTATGAGTGGAAATGTCAGACACATCAGAGCGGATGTTTCCGTCGTCGGCTCCGCCGCAGAACCGGTCGTGTCCTGCGATGTATCCCGAACTGGACGCTCCACCTTTAAAGGAGAACTTTCCGTACAGGTCAGCCAGTCCTTGCTTCAATCCCGGCCCAGACGGAGGAGTCTGGCTCTGCAGCAGGTCGAATTTACTCATGTTCCTGTGCGTTAGCGCAGAGCGTGGCTGTGTGGTGAAGATGGGGGCTATGCCGCCGCCCAGGCTGTCGCAGTCAAACATGCCGCCCTCCAGAGAACTGCTGGAGCCCAGGCTGTGGGGCCGGTTGGGGCCGGTCAGCCCCAGAGTCGAGCCCCCGTGGTGGTGCAGGTAGTGGTCCTGGTACAGGTTGCTGTCCTTCAGGTGCATGTTTCCGAAGGTGCGCTCCACTTCGCTGATGTAGTCACTGAACATGTTGTCCTCAGGCAGGTAGGGGGCTTTGCAGTCCGAGTGTCCGGCCAGACTGCGGCGGTGCTCGCTGATGTCGTAGACGGAGGACTCTCGGCGGATGAAGTCCAGCGCACTGTGTGGGGAGCCGTTGACCCCCGAGAGGGACGCCATGTTCTTGGCGGTGCGCAGCAGGCGCAGGATATTCGAGTGCGTGTTGTTCATGGTAGCCGAGGGCGAATTGAGCGCTGAGCTCTTATCTTCGATTTCTACTCCGTGAATGCAGCTGTAAATCTCCTGAGAGAGGAAGAGAGAGACCTTTCAGTGTTCAGACAGCATCTTAAAACTGTATTTTGCTCTGCTCCGAAGTAGAGCTGGACGATATGGCCAAAATATACACTACCAGACACAAGTGTTTGAACAGTAAGATTTTTAATGTTTTTAAAGAAGTCTCTTCTGCTCACCTAGCCTGCATTTATTTGATCCAAAATACAGCAAAAGCAGTAATATTGTGAAATATTTTATT
This sequence comes from Tor tambroides, assembly GCA_021397915.2. Classification (NCBI taxonomy): domain Eukaryota; kingdom Metazoa; phylum Chordata; class Actinopteri; order Cypriniformes; family Cyprinidae; genus Tor; species Tor tambroides. The sequence goes on along the minus strand of JAFVLL020007041.1, from coordinate 10,347 downwards.
ATTATTATTATCATTATTATTATCATCATGATACATTTCTTAATTTTGGTCGATACAATATAATTCTGATATCGATATGAACAATATTTTTAAAAAAGCCTCAGAAAAACTGCCAAGAATGTCTATGAAACTATATAATATTTTAGAAATAAAAACGGTCCAAATGAATGAATGTTGACCATTTATTTGTATTTAGCCTTCATACGAACAAGAAACGTGAAATCAGCGTCAAATAAACATAAGACTCTCAAACTCACCTTATTAATATTAAAATCTTAACTTTATACTCTAACACAGGCTGATTATTCTTGTAGACTGAAACAAAATGCTTCAGCTAGGATAAAGAATATGAGAAGGGTTCCTGATAAAGCGTAAGCAACCGTTGCTAGAGACGGTCTGATTGAAACTGCTAATTGATTGAGATCGTAAATGCGTTTAAAAATCATATCACCGTTATTGAAAGTAATTATATAGTGATGCTGCATTACTGTCCAGCCCTCCTGCGACGCTGTGTGTTTCTGAGGTGTGGCTGTGGGCACAAAATTACCCTGCTGATGGTGAAGGTGAGCCCTGGCTTCCCAGAAAACACGCCCATGAAGCAGAAGCGCAGGTGCCAGTAGAAGACGTGCTCAGCAATGAAGGTGATGAGCGACAGAGCCATGGCGGCACCCAGCATGTAGAACACACCCGCCATATTATCCACGTCCAGCTGACTGCTCATCACTTCATTCTTCTCGTGGTGGCAGATCCCGGTGAGCCAGAGAGCCTCGAACTCCTCCATATCACCTGAGACACACACATTATAAAGGGTGATGCAATGCTCCTACACACTGAGTCCGTTAGAACAATGAGTTTGGCTTGTATTTGAAGCAAAGGCTCAGGTAATTCAAAGCTGCTGGCAGACGAGTGCAGTCTCTAATTTGGACAGGATTCTGAAGAAGAATGATCAAAACAAGGTAGAAACTCACCACCAAGAACAATGGAAAACATGAGGGCTATCAATACATGATTTAACCGAACACTCAGGGAGGGAGCAGAGCTTGTCCGGGATTAAACCTTTGTTTCTATGTTTCTATGTATGGGGACTGTTAGACCCCTTTGTCATGTGCTGATTAATTGCCATATACACTACCTGTTTTTAAATGGTTTTAAAGAGGTCTCTTCTGCTCACCATGCTTCCAAAGTACAGCAAAAACAGTAATATTGTGAAATAAATGCAGGCTTGGTGAGCAGAAGAGACTTCGTTAAAAGCATTAAAAGTCTTACTGTTCAAACACTTGTGACTGGTAGAGTATATATATATGTGGAAAATAGGACTCGGGAATAGGGCTGAAACGACTAGTCGACATTATCGACAACGAAATAAACATCGAATAAATATTGACAATAAACAACAAACAAAACAACAGTTTAAACATGAAAACCTGACAGCGGTGAGAAAGTGATTGCATGAGCTCTTCAGTAAAGCAGTCACATCATGTTTATTTCTAGAGTACTTTATGCAGTAGATAGCCTTAAATCAAGCAGCTTTACAGTATTAATCATGAAAAACCAGAGTCAGTGTCGCTTTCAGTTACAATTACAGCTTGATTTTCTGTTATAAAGCAGCTCTCCAGTGTGGAGCTAGCTAGTGATCAAATCTCTTTATTAGTTGGGGAAGTAAATTAATTAAAGTGATAGTTTGGTTTGCAGAGATCAAAGCTTGATCTTGCTCAGGACTGTTTTGATTATCATAACCCTATAAGGTATTTTAAGAGAGATATATGTTGTGAATAAAATAGTTTATCCAAAAAAAAAAGCGTCTTATCACTTACCTTTATTTTGTTTCTTATCCATATGACTTACAAAAGGAGATGTTAGGCAGAATGTGTCATTCAGTTATTTTTTTCATATAGCTAATTAAATGGTGGTTAAGAGAGTTTCTCGTCTATCTCATTTTGTTTACCAAATATATCTATTTGTATAAATTAATTGGTAACGCTTTTACAGTAAGGTATTATAATGTATTACCTAACATGAATGAACAATACATTTATTACACTATTAATCTTTAATGTTATTTAATGAAAATACAGTCATTCATTGTTAGTTCACAGTGCATTAACTAATGTTAACAAATGTTCATGTTGTCCATGAAGATATTTAGTAAATTTCCTACTGTAAATATATCAAAACTTGATTAGTAATATGCATTGCTAAGAACTTCATTTGAACAACTTTAAAGGAGATTTTCTCAATATTTAGATTTTTTTGCACCCTCAGATTCCAGATTTTCAAATAGTTGTATCTCAGCCAAATATTGTCCTATCCTAACAAACCATACATCAATGGAAAGATTATTTATTCAGCTTTCAAAAAATTGATGCTTATGACTGGTTTTGTGGTCCAGGGTCACATATGATTTTCAAAAGCTGAAGTGATTACCTTTATTTATTTGTTAGAATACGTATTAACTCAATATTTAAGCTGAATAATCAATCAACGTCTACTGATTAATCAGTGAAATAATCGATGATTAGTCCATTAATCGTTCTAATAATCGTTAGATTAATCAATTATCAAAATAACTGTTTGTTGCAGCCCTACTCGGGAACATAGGAATGACAAAAGCACATGAAAATCAAAACAAAATGTCCAGTTTCCAAAGATGCATCAACAGCCAGCCAATCGTGAACGTAAAGGTGCTTTCAGAAGATGAGCTGCTTGGGTCTCAGCACAGTGCTTCAGAAGACTGCGAGCATCATCATTTCATCATTTTTATTGGGTGCAGCATTCACTGAGTGTTGCTGGATTACTGGTTATTAGTGAACAAGCCAGCAGATGAGTGTTTATCTGAATGACTGAAGATGAGCAGTACCGTCTCCAAACAGCTGCAGGATGGCGAGGTCCACCTGTCTCTTCCAGCCCGAGTCCTTCTGGATGGCGATGCCGTAGCCGGTGGAGGCGAACACTTTCCCGGAGCCGATGGTGACCAGCTTACAGCCCTCGTCTCTGCCCGCCATGTAGTTCAGCACCGCCGCGTCGTAGATGAAGGCGTCCAGCTTCCTGAGATTCAAGACACCACACGCATTCACAACACACACAGATTAGATCTTTATGAAAACATGCAAAACGAGCGTGAACGTGCTCGGGCTAATTTTGAGCTACACGCAAAAATAGTCAAAAAAAAAAAAACACATCACAATTTTAGCCAAATTTGAGGTTTTCACAAAAATGAGTTCATTAAGACCTCGACTAGCGATCCCAGTGTTCCAAATAGTAATTAAACATCTAAAATTATCTTTATTTGTACGTTTTCTGTGAGGAGTAACTTTTCTCCGCTTGCTTCTCAAAGCCTCCGACAGCATAGCAACACCCTAGCAACTACTCCCAGGTATCCTAGCAACCCCTTAGCAACCATCCTGGGTACCCACATAGCAACCACATAGCAACACCTTAGAAACCACCCCAGGTACCATAGCAACCACCATAGTAAACACACCAAGTAACCTAGCAACCACATAGCACCACCCTAAGTACCCTAGCAACTGCATAGCAACACCCTAGCAACCAGCCCAGGTACCCTAGCAACTGCATAGCAACACCCTAGCATCTACCCCAGGTACCATAGCAACCACCCCAAGTAACCTAGCAACCTCATAGCACCACCCTAGCAACCACCCAGATTACCCTAGTAACCGCATAGGAACACCCTAGCAACCACCTGGGTATCCTAATAACCATCCTAGCAACCACCCCAGGTACCCCAGCAACTGCATAGCAACACCCTAGCAACCATCCAGAATACCTTAGCAATATTTCTAAGCCATATATATATATATATATATATATATATAACTCATTTAAGCATCCATTCTAATATACACAGAATTACAGTATTTCAGTATTCATGCAGACATAATCTGTTATGTCTTAAGTGAACGTCTGGGGAACTTTTTGGGAAAAACATCAGATGTGTAACATTATATTAAATCCGTGCATAACAGTAAGTCTTAATATCAAGCCCGTTTGTCTCAATGTTAATCTAACAATAAAAGAAAAGAGGGAATCACTCGCTGCTCGATTGAACTGCTTTTGAGATTTAATAATCAATTTATTTGTAATGAACACACTAAACGGATTTTTACATTTGATTATTTGTTTTTCTTATTTGAATGCTGTTGTTTAAATGTAAAATGAAAACAGTAATGCATTATTTGTTTCTTTCCTATATTTGTTCCACTGTTTGTTTTTTTGCATCCGTTCTAATTTACAATAAAAACAGCTATACTGTAATTATTAATACAGTAATTATTATTGAGAAAAGAAGTGTAGGAGAAGATGTAACGTTGCTCGGTGATTTAGCTTTGGAACCGTCAGAAAACTTCAACTTGATTTTTCTCTAAACTGACTTTGCTGACTCCACCGTCTTCAAACAGCTGTAGCTCGGTCGTTTTTCATCTGATTCCAGGGTATTCTAATGGAGAAAATAACTCGTTTGGGAAAATTTGCTCATCTTGCCAGCACAGGTCAGATATGAGTGTCTTCTTCTGCATGATCATATCTGCAGATATGATCATGCAGATCCCTTCCCCCTCACACCTAATCTATTAATAAGCAGCAAGTTAGGAGCGTATTGAGAGAAATCTCTTAATTAACAGTGAATATAAGTGCATTGGAGCTTTCTCAGACTCACCCTGTCTTCAGACTGTACAGCGCTTCGTTAACGTTGCGCTGGTGGAATTTGACCATGTAGGAGTGCATCTCTCTGTAGTTATTGCGGATGTTTCTCTCGGTGCTGCCGTTGGGCACCGTGCCGAAGCGAAACGGCGGGGAGAAGTCGTTGGGTCTCTGAAACTGAAGACAGACAGACAGCACAAGAGTGACTGACCAGAACACTGAACATCCGCTCTAGCTGAAAAACTACAGCCGTGTCTTCTACTAGAGCACCTTTTTGTCGCTGAGGCCCGACACCTGGTCCACGTACTCCTCCTGGATCATGAACGCGGCCAGGTTAGCAGTATAGCTGGCCAGGAAGATCACAGCGAAGAAGGCCCAGACGGACACCATGATCTTGCTGGTGGTTCCTCTGGGGTTCTGCACTGGCACGGAGTTATTGAAGACCAGACCCCAGAGCAGCCAGATGGCCTTTCCGACGGTGAAGGACGGACCTCCGGCCTCTGAGAGCACAGAAACACAACACAGTGAGTCCTTCGTGCCGAGCCTGAAGGAGCTGTGTCCTCCTGTAATCTGGGTTCATTTGGTAGAACTGAGTTAAATTAGACGGATGCCGACACGGCAAGAACGTTTTTATAGTGCTTCACAAAGAATCTTCTTATAACGCTTGGGAACACAACCTTGACCAGCATAGCAACCAGTTTCACCGGATCTGAAAAGAGAATCACTTATAAACCTGTAGCCAACAGCTTCTGTGCCGAAACAAAAGATCTGTTGTTTTAAATACTCAACAGCATGCTGAAGCCTTCTCGAATCGTTCAGCCCTCATGGACAGGCTGTGTGAGCCACGAGCAAAACTACAGAAGAACTGCATGACATTAAAGTTAGTAAGTGACGATCGATAATGAACAGCTCGCAGGATTCAGCAGCAGTGAGCTCGTGTGTCCGTACCGCGGCCGTCGATGAGACGACGATTGTAGCCCACGGGACTGAAGTACTCGAAGATGAAGACGGCGATGGCACAGACCAGCAGCAGCATGACGAACATCATGATCCAGACGTCTGCGCTGAAGGGCTCTGCGGACGGAGAGCAGACACGCGTCAGAGGAGCAGACTCATGTTAGCAGATACAGACAGTGCAGAGAAACACAGATACAGACAGCAGAGAGGAACACAGATACAGCAGAGGAGCAGACTCATGTTAGCAGATACAGGGGACAGCAGAGAGGGAGAGAGACGGACGGAGGAGAGCGGCTCACCCAGGAACGCAGACGGAGACACCGTGCCGTTGCTCCGAGACACCATGACACTGATCCCCGTCTCTATGAAGGGCACCGAGAAATCAATGACCTCTGACCTCTCCTCATTGATGGTCAGCGAGCCCACGGCCATGTGAGCGTTCTTCAGCACCACCTGCAGACAGACAGACGGGTCAAACAATCTAAAAATACATATCTGGAACACTGGCATCAAGAAACTAAAACACAAAGTAAATTACAACTCTATCGAAGTCTAAAATCAAAATATGAATTGGAAGATTATCTCCAGAGTGTCAGAGACACAAAGCAGAGACGGATCCTGACTGAGTACAGGCTCAAAGAGCACAGACTAGCCATGGAGACTGGCAGACACAGAGAGAGTGTGTACTATGTGTCTGACTACACACACACACACACACACACACACAGGTGAGAGACACACACACACACACACACACACACACACACACACACACAGGTGAGAGACACACACACACACACACAAGTGAGAATGTCAGCAGTTGTCAAATTTCCACCTCTACATGTGAACACTATAAAAATATCACATCAATACAGTTCAAGCGCGCTCTGAGAGGCCTGCTAGCTTCCTTCCCAGCATTCATAGCTGCACTGTGTTGAGACGAGGCCAGATTTGGAGACGTGAACAGCAGATATGAGACCAGAGATTCTAGATCAACAGCAGACAGAAAGTGGGTTATCACACTGTCTCTCTCTCTCTGTTGGTAATTTTAGCTCTGAATACCTGAACTTCACTTCACACGACTCAACTGGGGCACGACAGAGTGTGTGTGTGTGTGTGTGTGTGTGTGTTACGATGGGATGGCAGTGTGAGAAACGTAGATTGAAACCATGAGCATTTTTTATCATAAAGCCACACACAGCTGTCTAAATGAGGACACTGCACACTCCATAAAGACTTTGATTGTTTTTATAGACAGCTAATTATAAACAGGAACGCACACAGACAGCTCCTGAGTTCCTTTATAAGCCCTACCTCTCCCACCATCCCGTTCCAGGTGCCGTTGATCTTCTTGCCGTGTTTGCCGTTGGTGACCAGATAAAGGTCATAGGTGAACTTCACAGACTTGGCGATCTTCTTCAGGATGTCGATGCAGAAGCCTTTGCAGCAGCGCTTGATGTAGACGGCAGGTTCCCCCGTCTTATTCCTGCCGGACAGACCACAGAGACCCGTGACGGAGCGGACAGGTTTCTGGATTAACCCTCCCGTCACCTTCCGTCATTTTACACCAAAAAATAAAGTCTGGGAATTTTAAAAATGGCTACTTCATCGGAATGCTACGAAACTCGTTACCCTTTATGTGAGCCACTAAATGGTCATAAAAATATAGTCACTCTTGTGTTGTTCGTGACCAAAAATAAGGAAATGAATGGAAAATACTCAAAAACACAGATGTTTTTGTGTGTACAATCTACAAATCAGCCACAATGCAGAAAAAAGAGCACAGCAATGAAGAGGTGACAAAACTGAAGTAATTACGTCTGAAAACACTGCTCGGTAAGAAAGGAATGCACAGCACTGAATATATACAGGCTATACAGCCATCTAATGGCCACATCATGGTATTACAGATGATTTGTTTTCCACAAGGTGCAACACATCTGCCTCAATTCAATGGATTTAAAATACTTCTGCTCCATTTTTAACTTAAATACTGCATTAACCCTCAAAGACTGAGACTAAAAAAACTATTGTTATTAAATGTTTAAGAACTTTTGAACCACTAATCCTATCTGAATGCTTTAAAAAGTCTACTTCTCAGATATATCTCATGGATATTCAGAGGCTCCGTAGAGTACGTGATTATGTCATCACATTTTGACAACACTGATTGGTCAGAAGAAACCAATGCATTTCCTCTGAGCCAAACAGAAATGATTGTTGAGGCTTAGTCCCACCCCCGTGCCCAGATTGGTTCAAACTGTCACATATTCAACCAATAAACATAGGTTTTGTTTAGCGTGTTTCTTTGGAAATCGGAGCAAACTCAAAGTGAAAGTAAAGTGTGTCGTGCGTGCATGAAAACAAACACACAATAACACATTTGCATGAGAGCACTCTCTGAAAAACACAGGACAGAGCACTTTGGCATAAAACAAACCAAAATCAAGGATGAGCCAGCGGATCGATCCATTTGGCTGTTTTATTATGTAAATAATACTCATATAGTTCATAAAGACCATTTGCACTATTTTTGTCTGTTGCACTCTGTATATTTTGTTATTATAAAACACGGTTTCCATTTTCTTTACTCCCTAAATGTTTTTGGACACATCTATATTGTTATTAAAGTAAATAGACCTGTTTTTCACTGAAAAGCGCCTATAACAATATTGTAATAAATGGCTATAACTTGCTTGGGGAATGTTATATGTAGACAAAATTGTATTTGGAAGTGTAAAACACCCAGATACAACTTTCTAAAGAAACAAATCCAAACTTCAGGAGTTTCTGTTTGAGTACACAGTAAAAAAACACCCAATTATTGCTTGCGTTTTTCTTAATTCTGGAAATTCATTCATTCCTAGAGAAAACAAAGGGAAAATTGGGGCTAGACTGTTCTCTTGTTTATAATGATACATGGCACTTGATGCTGACGGCTAGAATAGGTCTGAAAAAACAAAGAAAAGTACAGACGCATCAGGTCAAGTCTTTAAGAATTAATTGAAAAATTATATGAAATTATTATTGCTCTCTTTTTTACATCTTACACAGAAAATAGCCTGTAATTTAGATATGAATATTAATTAGTAACATGAAATACACTCAAAATGCAAAACATTAAAGAAAATACATTATTGAAATCACAAAAAATAAATAAATGAACAAAAATGAAATGATTACAGGATTATATGTCCTGCGGTCGAACAACACAAGTGTGACTTCAGCAGAGGGTTAATGCATCGGGCGTTTGTGATCAGATCAGTGAAGCCACAGAATGAGTCTGTGTGTGTGTGTGTGTGTGTGTTTACAGTGATTTGAGCTGCTTGCGGCAGGGGACGGTGTTCCTCATGCAGGTGCCGCTGAGCGGATCCACGTCCTCCACCATCACGAACGGAGCCTCCTCCAGCGTCACGATCGACAGATGATCATCCTCACGGCTCTCCGTTCCAGAGTACAGCTCGAACCGCGGCCACACGTGAAACTTCATCGACAGAGAGCCGTTCTCCCACTTACCCACCTGCACACACACACACACACACACGCTGGTGTGAGATCACACACACACACTTCATTGCACTCGCGAGCGTCACAGCCACGCGGCTCTTACTCTGTCCCACTGTCGGTCCTTGTTCAGCAGGATGATCACCAGCTTGGGGTGCATCTGATAGCCGTCCTCGCTGAAGGAGAGATTCCGGCCCTCGAACGTCACGTTCATCAGATACCTGAGAAACACACTACAGTCATTACACTGCTGTTCAGCTGCTCACACACACACACACACACACTCCTTCTGAGAGCTGACACTCGAACACACTCCAAATCTGCTAAACCAGACACTCATTCTCAGCCTTCGACTCACGTTTCTGTTTCATTTTGCAAAACACAACACACAGTTCTCTATGCAACACACACAAATCTAGCAGGAATTAATATTATGGCAAAGGTGTTTGCTTTTGAGATGTGTTTGTGATATTTCGAGATATTTAGAGATGCGAGGCATTTTGCATTTTGTGTGCAATTCTTGGATTTGTGTGTAAAGTTTGGAAATAAAAAAAGAGGCAAAGTTTTGAAAATGTGTGTAAGCAGCTGAAAAAAAACAACAACAAAGACAATAATACTAATAGTAAATAAAAACTAAAATATAACTAAGAAAAAGAAGATGAAGAAATATTAAAATAAATAATCTGTCTGTAATGAGTGTGTTAATAACTACAGAAGAATGAAACAATAAAGAAAAATAAAGTAATAATAATAAAAATACAATTACTACTGTTAATAATATGCTAATATAACAATTAATAAGGGAAAAAAGAAGAATAATAAAGAAAAAAACAATAGAAGAAATAAGAAAAAAAAATTTTAAAATAGGGCAAACAATAAGTAAGAAGCAAAACGAACGGCAGCGATGGCTGTCTTCTGTCTGTCGGTACTTATTGATGTTTTTATGGTTTCATTGTGTGACATATGTATTGTGTTGTTATGGCAACCACAACCACTGCAGCTTCCAATCTCCTCCCCGTGTTACCATGGAAACCATCGCCATGAGAGAGACAGACAGAGAGAGAGAACAAGCTGCTCTACATCACATCTCTGTACAGATCTGAGAAACACACACACACTCACACTCACACAGTCACTCACTCACTCACACACACAAACACACACACACTCATACTCACACTCACACACACTCACGCACACACACACACACACACACACACACACACA
>JAFVLL020007039.1:0-11500 GCA_021397915.2 Tor tambroides | reverse complement strand
AGTCACTCTCTCTATCTATCTATCTATCTATCTATCTATCTATCTATCTATCTATCTATCTGTCTGTCTGTCTGTCTGTCTGTCTATCAATCATTTTATTTTTCTATTGTTCTATCATTCGTTCTGGTGTATCTGTCGTTCTGTTTACTGTATCTATATTTTTTTTCTTTCATTGTCCCTGGAAAAGCAGCACTTTATCTTTGAAAAATGTAAGAGTCTAGTTGCTAATATCACCTCAAAAACTGTCAACTGTTCCAACTGACAAATGACACTGCAGTTGTTTTAATGAAGTCCTAGTAACTCATGTGTTCAGTAACACAGAGAGATGCCCATGCACAGACAGGAAGTCCATCAAAGCGGTGCTTTATGTGGCCTCTGACACTCTTTCACAGGTGTTTCTCATTCTGTGAAACGAGAGAAGAAAAGAAGGAACGGAAATAAGGTCATGCAAGCTAAGCTACAAACCTGGCGATAGTTTATGTAATCACCTTCAACTTCAAAGTGTCTTAAAATGTCATGCTACGAACACCTATTTTCCCTTCCTCTGCCACGAAACGCTCTGAATTTTAAAATGATGTTTTTTTTTTTGTTGTTTTTTTCTGTTTTCTTATCTACTCATCTGGTGTGTAAATACAAACATGCGCTGACTGAAGGATATGTCCAGAATGCTCATTCACTGAAGGACACGATCAAACAAGTCAAGCCTTTCAGATATGAGAGCACTTTGATGAGCCTTCTCGGCCTTTAGCGTGGAGATATGGAAGGCGTACCTATTTTTCTCTTCAATTTTCATGAGAAAATGAAGTCGGTTTGACCTTCTGGGGTATATTGTTCAGCTCATATGTTCTCCATCTTCAGCCTGACCCTGATCTAATATATATATATATATATATATATATACACACACACATACATTTGATTTTTTTTTTTTTTTTCCCTCCTCTATCTTTGCTAAAGAACATCACAGATCCTGGACTCATAAGCAATGCAGAGATGATGAATATGTCAGATAGGAGGATACATTTTTAGACTGATCCTTCCAGCAGTATAAGTGGCTAAATTTATATATAAACATAGCAGAAAATTTGTGGTAAAAAAAAATGTGTCCATCCAAAAGTAACAATTAATGATAAATCCACAAATATAACTCCAAAAACAAATATACACTGTTAGTGAATATTTAGTTCATTATTTAAACGTCTTTGCAGGGAAAAACAAAAAAAAAACTGATTTAACAGAAGTTGCTAAAAGCCATCCAAATGAACTTCTTTGCAATTTTATGTGTGATATGTGCCGAGTGGTCAATGACCAGACTGTGGGCAGTCTGTGGGTGTGACGTCTGAGACTGAGACTAATATGTGGTTGAACAACTAAGCTGTATGGAGATTTTACTCTTGCTGGACCTGTAAGAAGCACAACTGTGGGAGTAAAAGCTCAAAGCAGGAATAAAGTGCATTAAAGCGACGGGAGAGCATTGTGTGATGTGCATGCAAGATTTCACAAAGTGGATTGAATGTATTTCAGCGTGTTTGAAGCCAACTGTATAACAATAACTGACTGAGAACATACTATATGAACTTTTTTTTCATAATGCATAATACTGAGGAATTATTCAATGTGATGAAATTAAACATAAGCTTCTTGTTAAAAAACGAACTGCAGCATAAGTTAAAAAGAAAGAAAAAAAAATGGCTCATATTATAATCTCTTACTGGTTCTAAAGTCTTACATTTCCAAATGTAGCTGAACGAAGCATATGTGAAGAAGAGTGTATTGCAGACGAGATCTAGTGTGTTGTTTATGGGTTGGCATTCACCCTTTGGGCTCCAATTAGAATATTTCCACAATTGCTTATTTAGAGCCACAGAAAGGGCACTGCTATCGGACAAAATGCAAAGAACATTGCATCCTAACTGCTAATAGACATGGTCCCAATTACTTTTCGAGCTATGGATGTTTGAGCGAGAGGTGCATTTTAAGTGCGATGTTAATTCTTTGAAAAGCAAGCGTAAAGTAGGTCTTTGAGACAAGAAACTTATTTGTTCTTTCTTTGCTTGCTTACTTGTACAGGTCTTTCTTTCTATCCCGTCATCTGGCTTTGAAAACACACAGGTGAGCTTTTAGGATAAGCTACGTTGTACCTTTAAAAGTGAAACTGTACACTGTAACTTAGTTTCTCCTCACCTTAAAGACCCCCGTGAAATTCACATTGGAGTTTTGTGGCTTTTAGCCCATGTCTGTTTACACTGAGGTTATCTATATGCTAGTGCGCTACTACATATAGACAAAATTGATCTGGGAAAACAGAACAAAAATATTGATGCTGTATCTTATACAAGCGGGTGTGTAAACACATTTTTGTCCAATAAAATGCTGTCTAGCATGAGAATGTGCATCTGCTAACACCACTGACTAGGAATAGCAAACTAATGTACTGCACTTATGCAGTGATAGCTAAATTACTCTAAAAAGAGTAATTAATAGTTACTAGCTACTGATTACATCTTCAGCAGTGTAATTAGATTACTAATTACTCTCTCTAAAAAAAATATTGCATTACTTCACAAATCCCATTTCAACCTCGACCGTTTGAACAATAGAAGGACAGGCATAAATTCTTTCAAATAAATGATATAAAATTGCAAAAAATATTCTTGAACTGACAAAATATTTAAAAGGAGATTTCATTAAAAACATATTTTAACATTATATGTTAATTTTAATGTTGAGATGCCCATTATTGTTTTATATAGAATTGTTATATAGTCATGCAATTACATTAGAAGTAATTAATTATATAAAAAAGTAAGAGTAATCCTTTACTTTTTCAAGGGAAATGTGATTAAATTACAGTAATTAATTATCTAGTAATACATTACACCCACACTGCTCCTACAAATGTATGTTATGTATATTTGCCATATTATGCAAGTTGCCAAATATAATATTGTATCCCACAAGGCAATGTGCATGGTTTGATATTCCATTGACTATGATTGATTGATTGACTCATTTATTCATTTCATTTCATTTCTATTCTATTCTATTCTATTCTATTCTATTCTATTCTATTCTACTCTACTCTACTCTACTCTACTTACTTACTTACTTAATTTATTACGTTATTTATTTATTTATTTATTTATTTATTTCAACCTAAGTGGATGCCACTCATAGAATATTGTATCCCACAATAAAATGTGCTTGGTTTGATCTTTCTTTCTTTCTTTCTTTCTTTCTTTTTCTTTTTCTTTCTTTCTTTCTTTCTTTCTTTCTTTCTTTCTTTCTTTCGTATTAAGCACTTAATGGATTCCACTCACAAGCAATGTATCAACAACAGTGTAGCATATTATTTATTATTATTGTTTTATTATTATTTATTATTTATTTTTATTATTTATTATTATTATTTTTTATTACATATTATTTATTATTGTTGTTTTTAACATATGTTGACACAAGTATTTAGTAATAAACAAGAAAGATTTCCATTCTCAGTGCAGACATGGTTTTGACCGTGACATACAGTTTTTTGGCTAAATGTCTGAGCTCTTTGATATGTTGCACTACAACTTCCTGTTTCAATAGTTAACACAGGAAACAAGCAAATTGACCTTGTGTGAGCAGAAAACAACAATACCAGCTGTGCTGTCCATAAGATAGTCCGAGTATTTGCACAATAATGTTCACTACGGTTTAAAAGTTTGAGTCTGTACAATTTTTCAATGTTTTTAACAGAAAACCAATGCTGCATTTATTTGTTTAAAAATACAGTAAAGCAGTAATGTTGATAAATATTATTACAGTTTAAAGTAACTGTTTTCTAAAATGTAATTTATTCAGTGATCCAAAGCTGAATTTTCAGCTTCATTACTTCAGTCTTCGGAGTCACACGATACTTCAGAAATCATTTTAATATGCTGATTTTCTGCTTGAGAAACATTTCTGATTATTATCAATGTTGAAACAGTTGTACTGCTTCATATTTTTCTGGAAACCATGATGCATTTTATTTTAGGATTTATTTATTTTAGGAGAAAAAAAAAAATAAAAAAATCAGGTTTATTTCATGAATAGATTGTCCAAAATAACATTTATTTGAAATGTGTTTTTTATACATATCTTTACTGCCACTTTTGTACAGTTGAATGCATCCTTACTGAATAAAAGTATTAATTTCTTTAAATTAAATTAAATTAAATTAAATAAATAAATAAATTAAAAAAAAAAAAAAAAATTGTACAGACCCCAAAACCTTTGAACAGTATTGTATGCATCGTACATGCTAAAAAAGAAAAAACAAAAAAAAAAGGAAGTCTTAACATATATGTAGCGTCATGATTTATTCATACAGTCCTTTTAAATAAAACATTCTGTGACATTCATGTGAACTGCCATTTTCTGACTCTCCCTGATCTTCTGATGCTGATCCTGGTCTTCAGTTGTCTGCTCAGCGTCGTGTAATATTCACCTACAACGGCTACTTGGTAATGCAGCGCTGCAGGCCAGTTTTAACACCGCTTCTGGCTGTAGGATAGAAAAATCACAAAGGAGATCTATTTCACATCTCAGTTCTTTCTCCAAGGCATCAGTGGGAGTGAATGTGAAATATGTGTTCCACTTCCGTAATGTTCTGTATTTGTTTGGACCGTCCAGTAATGAATCAAGAACAGGAACCAGGAACATGCATTGGGAAATTGAATAGGGGCAGTTTGGATTTTCATGTTTACTTCAGCTCTCATGTTTCTCAGACTGCTGGCATCTCTTCCGAAAACTCCTTGGAGGAAAAGTCTCTCAAACTGTGTTCATATTTGCCAAGTCGGCAACTTGGAGATTTCGATATAAACTCATCAAATTCTTCCAAAAGGAAATCATCCGAGCTGCAATCCACAGTAATGCTTCGTACTCTTCAAGCATGTCACATATTGACTCATTTGGGCCTATTTTTAGGCTTGTAGGAGAAACACCTGAAACAAAGCCTCCAGAACAACCTCTGTCTGTGCAAAAGAAAATACTGAATGAAAAATTATATTGCCATCATACTTAATCCATTCTCAACAAATATACACTGATTAACATGTGAGCATCCCAGATTTTATTCATCCTTTCATTGCATTTAATCCATTTACTTTTGTCATTTTTTTATTATTTTTAATTTTATATTATTATTATTTTTGTAATATTTCTAGTTAGCTCCATTTTTAATTCAGTTTTAGTTTTAGTAATGTTAGTACTTTTGCATGAAATTAGAAATGTTGTCTTGGCAACTAACTGAAATAAGTTTATTAAAATTTTCCTTCTAATATTCAAATTTTATTTTAGCTTTATTTCAATTTACAAAAGAAAATACTGAATGAAACTACATTTTCCATCATACTTTTCACATCAGCAACAAACATCCCTTGATATTTCCAACTTTGTTTGTTTGAAAAATGTTCATCTAATATTTATATTTAATTTATTCCAGCTTTATTTCAATGAACATTTATATATATATATATATATATATATATATATGTGTGTGTGTGTGTGTGTGTGTGACCCTGGACCACAAAACCAGTCTTAAGTCGCTGGGATATACGTATTTGTAGCAAAAGCCAAAAATACATTGTAAGGGTCAAAATTATTGATTTTTCTTTTATCCCAAAAATCATTAGGACATTAAGTAAAGACCACGTTCCATGTAGATATTTTGTAAATTTCTTACCGTAAACATATAAAAACTTCATTTTTGATTAGTAATATGCAATGCTAAGAACTTCATTTGGACAACTTTAAAGGTGATTTTCTCAATATTTAGATTTTTTTGCACTCTCAGATTCCAGATTTTCAAATAGTTGTATCTCGGCCAAATATTGTCCTAACAAACCATAAATCAATGGAAAGCTTATTTATTCAGCTTTCAGATGATGTATAAATCTCAATTTCGAAAAATTGACACTTAAGACTGGTTTTGTGTTCCAGGGTCACACACACACACACACACACACACACACATATATATATATACATATATATATATATATATATATATATATATATATATATAGTTTATAAGTTTTAGTCAGTGTGTTTAAACTTATTTCAGTTATTTGCCAAATAACACCTCTGATATTTAGATTTTATTTCATATTCCAGCTTTATTTCAATTACCAAAAGAAAATACTGAATGAAATTCCGTATGTCCATCATACTGTACCTAATCCATTCTCAGCAAGTATCCCTTGATTAACATGTGAGCATCCCTGATTTTATTCACCATTTCGCCACATTTAATCCGCTTCCTCCCCAGCTCTCTCAAAGCCAGCGCTGTGCCAAGATCGCACATTATAGATGTCAATCTGCTCTGGTACGACTGCACAGAACACATCTACAGGGACAGGATGAAATGTGGGAGTGAAAAGAAATGGAAGGATGTGTGGAGAGGCGGCTAAGGAGAAACCTGGTTAATAGCAGAATGCCAAGCGAGTGTTTCTTCTTGGAATCGACTGTGAAGGGCAAGTTGGAGGTGTGAGGGATCTATATTTTGCCTCTCGAGCTCTTCTTCCTGTCCCTGCAGCTCCAGGATCTGCTGAACATCTGCACACAAATCCATAGTCTCAGGCCGAGACGCATGCATATGTTCCCAGGGTCCGTTTGCATCTTCTCTGCCTCTCCGACACTTTCTTCCCACATGCAAAGGGTTTAAGATGACTGGGAAGGTCAACAAGAAAGTATTATAGGGCCTCGAGGTGAATTGTGGCACCCTATAAAGCTGACGAAAGGTCATTTATATACAGGAAGATGAAAGGAAATATGTGCTGAGGAGAACTGGAGCAGTGCATCACCAAATTGGACGCCCTGTATGTCATTTTATCTATACATACCATCTGGTTTTCTTCCCTTACCTATAAAACAACCTTTCTCTTCAGAAGTCTAGGACTGTCAGTGAAGAGAAAATATTTGGACTAGATACTCTAGACCAGTGATTCGAAAAAGTGGGTCACACAGGTCTATTGTGATTATAGGCTTGCACACTGCAATGAGAAAAGATGCTAAATACTAATGCATAATTGTGCATAGTTAGGACAGGAAAAAAATGTGGCAGTGTTGTTTTATTTTAGTACTATTTATCTGTTAGTGTAGTAAAAATGGAGTAGGATTTACAATTTTTATTATTATTATTATTGTTATTACTATTATTATTATTATTTTAAGGTCCAATTTTCACCATTAACAAACCATAAACTGCAACTTTTGCCTCAATAAATTCCTCATTTTCTGTTTATTAATAGTTAGTAAGGTACAGTAGTTGTTAAGTTTAGGTATTGGGAAGGATTAGGGATGTAGAATATTGTCATGTGAAATATGTCGTTTATAAGCACTAATAAATAGCCAATATGTTAATAATAGGCATGGTAATAAGCGACTAGTAAATAGTGAGAATTGGTCCCTATACTAAAGTGTTACCGTAATTTTAGTACTCAAGCTTAAATGTATTTATTTTAGTTAGTTGCAAAGGTAACATTTATTTTCCCCCTATATATGTTTAATGTATATTTTCATCTATATATAGTGTTATTTCAATTTACAAAAACATTTTTTAAAATAGTTTTAGTCAGTTTTGGGTAAGTAATTAATTACATACATTACAACGGTGTAATTAGATTACTGTACTATTCTAAAAAGTATTGCATTACTAATTACTTTATAAATCCCATATCAACCTCGATCAGTTGAACAATACAAGGATAGACATGAAACTGCTCTTTTAAGCCTTTCAAATAAATAATATAAAATTGCATAAACTATTTGATTCTTGAGTTGAAGTATTTAAAGGGAGAAGGTTTTATTAAAAACATACATTTTAACACTGAATGTTAAATTCTGATGCTGAATCCATTATTGTTTTATATAGAATTGTCATATACTTTATACAGTATATAATGCAATTACACCAGAAGTAATTGTAATTAAGTTACAGAGAGAGAGCTAAAAAAAGAGTAATTCTTACTTAACTTTTCCAAGGGAGAAGGGATTAAATATATGCATTTCCATTTCATTAGTAACATATCATTCATCCAGATATTTCAATGTGATTTCCATCAAAATTATATAACTAGCTGCATTTATTTTCACCCACAACATTCTTCAGCGGTTAACAATGTCTGTCTTTTTGTGTGTACCTCCAGCACTGGATGGTCATGTGATTGCTTCCGGTTGAAAAGCGGCGCCTCGTTGATCATTCGATCCCTTTTGTTGTTGTGGGAGTGAATGGAGGGTCTGACAACAATATGGAGAGAGTGCAAGATACCTTACACTGGAATGGGGGCCAGGCCTTTAAAATTGGAGAAGGGGGACTCTTGCTGACAAGAATAGAGAGGGAATGAAAGAATGGTTGGATAATTGAGAGGGAGGTCATGGAGGGTGGATATATTGTACGCATCAGACAACAACCCAAACTCCAAGAAATGTCTGAGAATGAAAATAGGTCACAATTTGCACTGTAAAAAAAAAAAAAAAGAAAATATATATATATATATATATATATATATATATAAATGACAATGTATTTTTAGTCATTTAGCCGACAATTTACAAATGAGAACAATACAAGCAATTTACAAATGAGAACAATAGAAGCAAACAAAATCAACAAAAGAACAATAATATGTAAGGGCTATGACAAGTCTCAGGTAGCCTAAATTTTTTTTGTTTTGTTTTGTTTTGTTATTTATAAATAAAAATGTATTAAATAAAAAGAAAATGATAGACAGAATAGAAAAAGAATACAAAAGCTAGTGTTAGAGGCCTTTTTTAAGAAAACAAGCAGTTAGAAAACAAATAGAGTGCAAGTGTTAAGAGAATCAAGTGTTTTTTTTTTTGTTTGTTTGTTTTGTTTTTATAAAAAAAGAAAAAAAAAACATAAAATAGAATAGAAAGTGCTAGAGTTAGAGGGTCAAATAAAGATGGAAGAGACGTTTTTTGTAGCCATTTCTTGAAGATGGCTGAGGACTCAGCTGCTCAGTTAATGTACAGTTAATGTAAAAGTCTGTGAAAGTGATTTTGCGCCTCTTTGTGATGGCACAATAATGTGCCGTTCACTTGCAGAATGCAAGCTTCTAGAGGGCACATAAGACTGAAGTAGTGAATTTAGGTAAAGGGGTGCAGAGCCAGTGGTGGTTTTGTAAGCAAACCTTAATGCCTTGAATTTTATGCAGGCAGCTATTGGTAGCCTGTGCAAATTGATGAACAGAGGTGTGACGTGCATTCTTTTCTGCTCATTAAAGATTAATCAGCCCCATTCTGGATTAATTGTGGAGGTTTGATAGAACTGGCTGGAAAGACCTGCCAAGAGAGCATTGCAATAGTTCAGTCTGGACACAACAAGAGCTTGAACAAGGAGTTGTGAAGCATGTTCCGAAAGAAAGGCCTTATCTTCCTAATGTCGTATAAAGCAAATCTGCAGGACCGGGCAGTTTTAGCAGTGTGGTCTGAGAAATTCAGCAGATGATCAATCACAACACCAGGGTTTCTGGCTGTTTTTGAAGGAGTTATGGTTGATGCGGCTAACTGGATGGTGAAATTATGATGAAGTGATTGGTTTGTTGAAATTACAAGCAGTTCTGTCTTGGCAAGGTTGAGTTGAAGGTGATGGTCCTTCATCCAGCAAGAAATGTCTGTTACACATGCTGAGAAGCGAGCAGCTATTGTCGGATCATCAGGATGGAATGAGAGGTAGAGCTGAGTTTCATCAGCCTAGCAGTGATATGAAAAGCCATGTTTCTGAATGACAGAACCTAGTAATACCATGTAGACAGAGAAGAGAAGTGGTCGAAGAACTGAGCCCTGAGGCACCCCAGTAGCTAGATGTTGCAACTTGGACACCTCACCCCTCCAAGATACCTTGAGTGCGGTTCCTGAGATGCCCTTTGCCAATAGGGTTGACAGGAGGATCTGGTGGTTAACCATATCCAAAGCAGCACACAGATCCAGCTAGATAAGTATTGAAGATTTGGAAGCTGCTCTTGCCAGTCTTAGGGGTTCAACAACTGAGAGCAAGGCAGTCTCGGTTGAATGTCCACTTCCGAAGCCAGACTGCTTGCTGTCCAGGAGGTTTTTAAAACAAAAATAGACTTCTTTGTGATGTCTATTCAATACTTTACTCATCTGCCACAATAATGTATTTTTTTTAATTGTCATATTTTTGCGGATTTTCAATCTGCAAATATTAATATATGTGATTAGATTCAATTTATTCATTTGCATAATGTTTTAAGCTAACGGCAGCCCTAATTTTTATTTCTCCTGAGGAGAAATCTCTTAAGTCGACTCTTTATATGAAACAAACCGAGGAGGAAATTTCCTCTGGGAACTGTCAGTGAAAAATTGCAAAAATGTTTACACATCCCTCTCTCAATCACTTCCTTTTCTCCTTGTCTTGCTTGCGTGCTTTTTTCTCTGCTCCTCTTTTGTTGGTGGCATAATTCATTCTGCAGCTCGTAAACTTGAATGTGAATGTCACGTCTCTGTGCACTTTGATCAGATGCGGGCATTGTTTGGTGGCGAGACACAGACTGCTGATAGCTCTTACGCTGGAAAAATGAGCCGCGAGCCCCCCTTAAACACACAACACTGAGCTCTTTTGTGTCTGCCGTAGCATTTGAGGAAGAAATGGCTTCTCCCAGAACGCCTGCTCTCTTGACACTCACGGGCGAATATGTCCATCTAGACTGGGGGGCCAGGAGTCAACTATCCCTCTCGCCATCTCCCTCACGTCTCCCACGCAGAAGCAGCCGAAAATTCTATACATTCATGTAGGGACGGGAAAAGATCGCAGAGAACGATTAGGCTTTCCTCAGCTGTGAATAGCCTTCGTATCTCTTTCCCGTTCTCCACAAGAATGCCCAATAATAAGAGTCATACAATACAGGGCCTATCTCATCACCGGCCAATTAAATTAATGAATGGAGGGTTTTGATGCGTCCCGATAGAGTTCCAGTGTTTTACTGTGACAACAGCCCCCTAATTATTTTCTCCTCACTGTGTACATTGGCCATCAAAAGAAATGGCTTTTTGCTGTTGAGAAAACGGACGTTTCTCTGCTCATTATGTTTTCCCTCTCTGAACAGTTTCCTTTATTGTTTTTTTTTTTTTTTTTTACGCATTCTAACTTTAGAAAAGCATATCGTATCTGATTAGCTGGACTGAAACACAAAGCGGGTAAAGTATTATTGTTGAAAGTGTGCTTGGCATTCGAAAGTTCATATTCATATTCTCGCGTATGCAGCTTCATTTTACGGTCCAGGCTTGAGCCAATCGATATCCCAAAATTAATTCAATTCACACGTGCCGCAATTTTTAGATTTCTTCATACGCGATTGACCATGAGGATGCACAAATCAGGATAAATGTATAATACAAAAAAAGAGAGATTCTTGGAATAGAGATATAGTTGTTACCTGCTTTTTTTGAATGTTAATTTGTGGTTGCTTAGTAATACTTTACAAAATGTTACATA
>JAFVLL020007038.1:0-14174 GCA_021397915.2 Tor tambroides | reverse complement strand
TGCTCAGATTACAGCTGGCTGTTATAAAACACAATAGCGATCGGGAAATATTTTTCCTATTTTTCTCCATTGATGCTTAAATGTCTAACTTAGGTGGAGAACAGAGACGCAGAGGATGTGAGGATCATCAAAACGAAGAGGTGAACAGCCAACCTAACTGACAATGCAAGTTTTGGATTGTAAACATGAACAATAAAAAAAGATCTAGCCATGAAGTTCAAACAAAGCCAAGCAACCAAAATGACATATACAGCGAAAAAACAGAGAGAGAGAGAGACTGCAGAGCGCTCGAAAGATCTAAGCACAGGAAACCAGAGAGATGAGAGAGGTTTCCTGTCTGTTGTGTTGGACAGAGAGAAGGTAACACCTGAAGGTTTGCTACACATTCCTCAGACTTAAATAAACCGCTCCGCAGACCCACATGCAATTGCACAAAGCATATGTTTTTGCACAGAGAACAGGTTACATGTAGGCGTATTTTGACTGTAAGAAATTTCACCCATGCACTGAGAATCGCTCAGAGGACTACTGAAGCTCATGTGAACGGGAAGAGAAATGTAAAAAACAAATGTACAAGAAATAAAGCATTCGTTCCGAGCCAGTCAGATCACTTGGCTGTTTGCCCTGCTGTGTTTTCACTTCCGTCTCACCTTCTGACCTGCGGTGATGGACTGTCAGCTTACTGGAACACACGCAGTGCCTTTCCAAGGGCGGCGTAGCTCTTTTCGATTTGAACTGATATCTGATATGGTGTTTCTCTTCTCTCTTTACCAAAGACATTCCTATAACAGTGACCACAGCCCACATTTAGAGTTTTAAAGAAAAACTTGGTTTCAACCCTCTTTGAATCCTCATATTTCCTGAAAATGAGATCACAATGTGTTTGAGAGCTCTAGTAGCTGATAGTGTTATGTCAGTTTATTCATCATTCCAAAATGTTCTCTATTTTCTCTCTCAAGGAAATAAAATGGTCATTAGAATCACTAAATTTCAGAAATGTGGAATAAATGTGGAATACTTAACCCTAATCCTAGTTAAAGGTAAGTAGTTGTCAAAATAGGCTAATACAAAAACAATCGTGTGTTTTTATGAAAGCTGGTCCCTGACTAACCTGTTCTTAAAAGGACAGTTTACCCCAAAAATACAATTTTGTCATTATTTACTCATGCTCATGTCATTCCAAACCCATACAATGTTTTTCTGTGAAAACACAAAAGGTGACATTAACCATGGGCTGTCAGGTCAAAGCAAAACATAGTAGCAAGAGTGTATAAATAAATAACACAGGATTGGCCAAACATGAAGCTGAACTATTCGTTTAAGCAGAATTGGAACAAGGGAGATTTACCTCACACCCGTTGCATTATGTTTGGCGAAATCATTATGTCATTAAACTACCTTTATATTTTATAAAGCATAGTAGAAAATCAGAGTGAACTGTTTAATTGAGTCTCCAATTTGCAGCCTTGATGTGTTTTATGATATTAAGGGTGTTTCAAAAGATTGACTCATTATTTGTGTGAATATGCACTTGTTAGTGTCACTTATTTTTGAGTAGGGCTCATCTGTCATCTTGTACTTCCAGTGTGTAACAGTTCATTTGGCATATATACTACATAAAAAAGCAAGAGCATGTGGTTAATTTATTTATTTTTTTTTTTTGCAGAGATTTTGTCTTGATAAATAAGGGGGGAAAACAACAACATATAAAATTGGTCAACAAGAATTATTTTTTTTAATTAATGGGCAATAATTGCCTATTAAATGTCATTCAGTTGAATCAGCTAAATAATTTCTCAGTCTGATCAATTATAGCTTAAATAAATACACAAATTATAAATACTTTTTGCATTATTTAGTTATAAAGACAGTGACAGGTCACTTCAGTGCTTGCAGATTTGTGGGACATAAGGCAAGCAAATTAACTTAAATGAAGAAAAATGAACATGTTGGTATTTTAGAATAATATAACTTATCTATTTCAGCCATCATAAACAACAGATTCACTGACCCATTAATGGTGGGAGAGTCTTTGTGCCTTGTTCGATCGAGTCAAATCAATACATGTAGTTCCATTGCCAGATTACTAACGGTGCAAGCATAAAGCTGACCTCTCACATACATGTGCAAGCAATTCCATACATACAAGAACATACTCATCCCCTGTAACTTATAATAATGAACATTAAAAACAGTTTAGAATAAATTAACCTGTATGGTACTGAAAACATTTGATATTTGGTGCACTGGAAATTTAACAGTAAAACACTGTAAAAATGTTACAGTAAAAACCTGTTAATTGGTTAACTCTGTTTCCTTACTAGATCTAACCTCATTTCATGTAATATTACTGTAAAATACTGTTAAATGTAAAGTTTGTAAAAGAAATAAACTTACATTCCCAGAATGTCCTGTGTGGCAACTCACATTTGATGGTATTTATTTTAGATAATTGTGTTTTTTAAAAGTTTATGGTTTTATGTTACAACTAATGTTGTTTATTTCATGTTTATTGCATTATTTTATTGTCACGTGTGATGGTGTGTTTGTATTTGTGTGTATGACACTGTGCACCTTCTATATTTTAGTATTACATTAGTATTTACTTGTGGAAAAGCTTTCTCTTTACCTCCTGTTATTATAATGGTTGTCAGTTTATGTTAATGGTACAAAGGTTTTAGCAGCAGCCTTGCTAATTCAGCAGAAAAGGACTGTTGTTGGACAGTTTTAAAAAAAAAAATTAAATGACTATTTGGTCCTAATGGTTAGAGAGTCGGACCTGTAACCTGAAGGTCGCGGGTTCGAGTCTCAGGTCGGGCAGGGATTGTACAGGTGCATCTCAATAAATTAGAAAATATTTGAAACTTTCATATATTTTAGATTCATTGCATGTAAAGTAAAACATTTCAAAAGTTTTTTGTTTTAATTTTGATGATTAGAGCTTACAGCTCATGAAAGTCAAAAATCAGTATCTCAAAATATTAGAATATTTACAAGACGGAGTTTCCACCACTTAATCACCCTAAGTATATAAATTCCAGGTATTCCTTGTTCTTTTGAAACCAATAATGGAGAAGACTGCTGACTTGGCAATGATCCAGAAGACGGACACTTCACAAAGAGGGTAAGTCACAGAGGGTCATTACTGGAAGGTGGCTGTTTACAGAGTGCTGTATCAAAGCATATTAAATACAAAGTTGACGAATTTGGGTAGGAAAAGGTGCACAAGCAACAGGGATGACTGCAAGCTTGAGAATACTGTCAAGCAAAGCTGATTCAAAGACTTGTGAGCTTCACAAGGAGTGGACTGAAGCTGGAGTCAGTGCATGAAGAGTCACCACGCTCGCTACCAAGCCATTTCTGAACCGGAGACAACGTCAGAAGCGTCTTACGTGGACTGTGGAGAAAAAGAACTGGACTGTTTGTCAGTGGTCTAAAGTCCTCTTTTCAGATGAAAGTAAATTTTGCATTTCATTTGGAAATCAAAGTCCCAGAGTCTGGAGGAAGAGTGGAGAGGCACAGAATCCAAGCTGCTTGAAGTCTAGTGTGAAGTTTCCACAGTCAGTGATGATTTGGGCTGCCATGTCATCTGCTGGTGTTGGCCCACTGTGTTTTCTGAAGTCCAGTCAACGCAGCCATCTACCAGGAAATTTTAGAGCACTTCATGCTTCCTTCTGCTGACAAGCTTTTGATAGATACTGGATTCTCATTTTCCAGCAGGAATTCTTCTTGCACCTGCCCACACTGCCAAAAGCACCAAAAGTTGGTTAAATGACCATGGTGTTGGTATGCTTGACTGGCCAGCAAACTTACCAGACCTGAACCCCATAGAGAATCTGTGGGGTATTGTCAAGTGGAAAATGAGAAACAAGAGACCAAAAAATGCAGATGAGCTGAAGGCCACTGTCAAAGAAACCTGGGCTTCCATACCCTCTCAGCAGTGCCACAAACTGATCACCTCCATGCCACGCCAAATTGAGGCAGTAATTAAAGCAAAAGGAGCCCTTACCAAGTATTGAGTACATATACAGTAAATGAACATACTTTCCAGAAGGCCAACAATCCACTAAAAATGTTTTTTTTTATTGGTCTTATGAAGTATTCTAATTTGTTGAGATAGTGAATTGGTGGGTTTTTGTTAAATGTGAGCATAAATCATCACAATTAAAAGAACCAAAGACTTAAACTACTTCAGTCTGTGTGCATTGAATTTATTTAATACACGAGTTTCACAATTTGAGTTGAATTACTGAAATAAATTAACTTTTCCATGACATTCTAATTTATTGAGATGCACCTGTAGGTGGGGGGAGTGAATGTCCAGCGCTCTCTCCACCCTCAATACCACGACTGAGGTGAGACCCTTGAGCAAGGCACCCAACCCCCAACTGCTCCCAGGGCGCTGCCCACTGCTGCGGGTGTGTGTTCACGGTGTGTATGTGTGTGTGTGTGTGTGTTTTTTCACTTCTCATTGCCGTGTATGTTAAATGCAGAGCACAAATTCCAAGTATGGGATGCCACACGTCACTTCCTCCTCCTCCAGTAAACTGTGAAATTTACATTTTTTATGTATTTTTACAGAATTATTCTGGCTACCATAGCTACCAGTTTTTATTTATTTTTTTACTCTGCCCCCCCCCCCAACAGGATTATTTTACAGTGTATTTTTATCTTCATTATAGAAAATATATAGGTTAACCTCCCATGCTGTCAGCATAAATTTTATTTTTTCACATGTTCTTCATTATTGGTTACACACGCGCACACTCTGTTTCTATTTTGATGACTGGAAAAACATTTTGCTCATTTAAATAATTTCAACATTCCACAGAAAAGCACATTTCTTTATTTATGAGTTACTGCTCTGTTTTCAGTTTCGATTGATTTCTCTGGAAAAATAACAGCGGTTTGGTCATTAAGTCTCGTGTGAGGAGCCTTGAAGACCAAGAACATCATCCAGACTTTCAGCCTGATTAGAGCTGGCCACTGAGAAATACTACAAACTTCATTATTGTGAAATCTGACTTCTACAAGAAGGGGCATCATATTTACAAACAAATGGTAATTAATCTATGAGAAACAGAACTCAGAATCCAAAGTGTAGCTATGAACTCTAAATATCATTTAGATTCAGTCAGATTTACTGAAGGGAATGTCACTGCATGTGCAACTTGCATCTAGCCTGACAAATGTTTCTTCTTTTTCAAACAATGGAAGAAAAATCCACGCCATTATTTTACGTTGGTTCATAAAAGCCTATTAAAGCAAAAGATAGTATTGATAAATTGGTTTACAGACAATATCGAAAAAGTATTTTCTGCTGAGTTTAGTGTGCAAAGCAGAAATAAGCTGAAACTGTACCGTACAGCTATAGCATGCAGTATAAAACCGACCTTAAGCCTCAATGAACAGTCTGACCTTTCAAAAATGCATTAGTAGTCTTCTGAAATGCATTAATGAGCAGTCACAGCATGTTTATGATGCATCAGGCCAATTATAGGGCATGCAAGCATGTTATTTCACTCAAACTTGAATGGCTTACTTACCAGAAACTAACCTGGGTGTGACAGATTCTTTAAGCACCATTGAATTGTGATTATATTCATGAAATACATTACACAAAGACATGTCAAAGAGAAACCACTCCTGTCGAAACTTTTCAGGAAATCAACATCACAGCAAATGGACCAAGGAAGTGTGTGTCCTCTCAGCAGTTTCCCAATTTCTGTTCCTCTTGTGTGTCGCCTCTGGAAAAGCGATTGCTAGTGCGCCGTCTGCAACACTGACGCAAACGGAACAGCCATTATACAATGTGTCTTCCTTCCTGAAAATATTCCAAAATACCACAGCCGCAAAAATAGAAAGCCTACGAGAATCCATTATTGTCAATATACTCGAAGAAAACACCGAACTCAACAAAGAAAGACAATTTAAAGCAATAGCATAGTGAAGTTACAGGATATCACAGTTTAGAAAGATGGAATTGTCATTGTCGGGGCAAAGAAAGAGTGCAAGAGTTTCCTCATAGTTGTTCCACCTCTCTAACTCACATAATCATTGAAGATTCGTATCATTCCTTATTATTGAGGTTTACAAAAACATGGATCTTTTTGCTCAAAAATAAATAAATATGTTGAAAAATGATTATTTTCAACCCTCATTCTGACCCTCTGTCTAAAACGACCTGTTTTTAAGGGGAGGGTCCTTTAAGGCTTCTCAGTAATCGACCACTGTTATGATTGGCTAACGTCATTGCATAGGAGACAGTATCAAGGCCCCCTCAGTAGGGGGTATCGATAGCAGCAGCAATTGTAATTTCTATTTGCTTCTGACGCGACGCGGCACTCACAATCAGCGTAATCAAGTGTCAAGGCGTTAAGCGACTGAACGCCAGTGGGCGGGGCCTATGTCTATGTGTAGCTCTGGAGGCGGTGTTTATGCAAACGACTGCACCCAGATTACGTCACCTTACACCTCGGATCCAAACGAGCCGTTTCCTGAGTTTTTTTTCCCATAAATCCTTTTTTATTGATGATGAGGACATTTTAAGTTATGAAACTTGCAGGATGTATTAAGCGCACAAAGACCTCTTTTATGTCAAAAGATCAAATGAAATTTGGTTTCTCATGTCATGACCCCTTTAACAAAGAAACACAGTCAATCATCACCAGCAGAGGTAACGCTATGAATTCTGCAGCAGTTTTATTTACTCTAAACATTTAAAGCTAAAGTGTGTTACTTTTTTAATGTTGAAATATTTTCTGCAATCCCAGCTTACTATGTACGGTAAAAGTGCCTTTAAGTGACTTACGTTTTGAAATCAACATACATATTTCCCTGTAAAGTGCGAACAACATCACTCTGTTGTCCTTTGAAACTCGATCGGTTAAAGCATCCAGAGCAGTCTAAAACAGCGACATTTGCAGAACCAATAGCGTGAGATTGGGGGCGGGACTATCTGTCCGTCTGACCAATTGCAGACAGGGCGAGCATCTAAGAAATTCAGCTTTAAAATTAAGAAATGTTTTTAATGTTTTCTACATAAAGTCCTAAAATAATATCTTAAAAAACCTGAAAACTTCTTTTTTTATTAGCTCTCTCTCTTTCAAATGTTTACCATCTTTCTCGTCTTCCCCACTTGGCTGTCATTATGATCTCTATTTTGCTTCACATCCTTCCTCTCATTTTATTCTACTCAATCACAATAAACAAGACCAAAATAAAACTCTTGCCATGTGTTCTTGGAAACACTGATCTCTAACTTTACCTGGTATTCTCCATCTGGTCTTTTCCCCAGATATTGTAGAGCTGATTTGATGAAGTAACAACTGTTTTTGATCGTTCTCTGTGGGGTGGGAGGTCAGGATGAGATCAGCTGGGACTTGATTGATCGTGAATGACTTGATCTGGTAAACTGGGCCAGTTTTCCAAAGTATGGAAAGCACTACGTGAACCTCATGCTGATGTGTCACGTTAGGACAAACAGAATCCCGCAAATCCTGCAATTGTGTGCTTTTGTGAGCGTGTGTGCATTGGCAACGAGAAACATCTGACTGGTCTGAATTACCAGAAATATGGTGAAATCCTGGCCCCAGGGAGACCCTTGGCACACTTACTCGAACACTCCTTTTTCCCCTGTAGTGACAACAGACGGTATGTTACACAAATCCAAAGTGACTGCCCTGTGGTGTGCTTTCTGCAGTACATTCTCCAAAACATTCTACAATGCTTAATAAATCAAGTAAAGAAAATGAATAACAATTACTGTTCTAATAAATAACATTATCGCTAGATGTTTAATAATATTGATAGTCAATTAAAATGTATTTAATAAAATGTAGTTTATTAAAATATTAAATAAAGAATAATAATAATTGTTATTATCAATAATAATAATAATAATAATAATAATAAAATATTATTATTATTGCTAGATGTTAAATAATATTGATTAAAAATTATTTAATAAAATGTATTCTTACGATTATCATTATCAAATATAATATAATAAAATAATCATCATTACTAAAAATAATAATAATAATAATAATAAATGTATTTATTGCATTTTTTAAATATATAAAATAAAGAATAATTATTGTTGTTGTTATTTTTAGTAGTAATAATAATAACACAATCGTTATTGCTTGATGTTTAATAAAAATGATAGTCAATTAAAATGTATTTCTTTAAAAAAAAAAAAAAAGTATAATCATTGTCAAAAAACACCAATAACAACAACAACAACAATAATAAAATAATAATTATTATTACAACATAAAATAATAACAATTATTATTATTACAACATAAAAATAATAACTAATAATAATAATTATTATTATTCCTCTTCTTCTTCTTCTTCTTAATAATAATAATAATAATTAGATGAATAATTTCCAGAAAAGACTGTGCAGTGCAGTCAATGTAAGCCAGTCAAATTCTTCCACTCCACACTCTGTAAACCATTTCTTTCTGGACTTTGTGCATGAGGCAGTGTCACACTGGAACAAAAAGGGCTTCATTCTACTGTAAATGTTTGTCTAAGGAGACTGCATGGCTGCATGCTTGATTTTATGCACCTGTTAGTAAAGGGTGTAGCTGCAATAGCCAAAAATAGTCACCAACACATCACCACAATCACGCCATTTTAATGAGACTTTGTAGGTCAAACATCTAGTAGGCACCATCACAGGAAGCCAGCGTTCTCTATACTTTCCTCACACATAAGTTCAGAGAGACTAAACTGTGCAAATTAAGCATAATGCTCTCCACATAAAAATACAGGCCAAATTCCACAAGGAGCAGTGATGACTGTAACAGGCCAGTAGGTCTGAAGAGCTGCATTTTCTCTGTGACGCCACGGCGGGGGCAGCCAATAACAGCTGCTCCATTCTTTTAAAAACATTGATCTTACAGCACTGAGTCCATTTATCCGGGAACATATGCAAACGCTCCAAAACAACACAGTTGTTTCTATGGCAACGGCAGGGCCGGGGCAACAGGGACAACTGAGTTCTATTTCATGTAGGCTGAGATTTCTTAACACACAGTAAAAAAATGAGCAAGCAAATCGCTTTGTTTACTTAACATTTTCTTTCAAAAGCACACATGGCACAACTTTTCCCCGAAAAACGAGTTGCTGGAAAATTACTGCGTTACAGCATGTTGAGATGTATGTTGCAACATTTATGAGCTCTAAGCAGCTCATATCAGATTTTTGAGAGCAAAACTCTAAATTCCTCTTTAGGTTGTTAGAATTAATAGAGATGATGTCACAAAAACACACAGACAAATGGCCATAAAAATAATGCGTGAGATCAAAATGCTTGGCAAAAGCTTATTTCAATTATATCAAAGCACATTTTACAGTCCAAAGGTCTTA
Source organism: Tor tambroides (assembly GCA_021397915.2). Classification (NCBI taxonomy): domain Eukaryota; kingdom Metazoa; phylum Chordata; class Actinopteri; order Cypriniformes; family Cyprinidae; genus Tor; species Tor tambroides. The sequence continues at coordinate 4,790 of JAFVLL020007038.1, read as the reverse complement.
GATTATTGATAGTTTTTATTTTATTTTGCGATAAAGCTAAATGCGATCATTTCCATTATAATGCAAAGTTGTAAGTGAACGTAATGCATTTTCAATGAGATGTCAGACTTTTGGACTCCACTTGTTTTTCAGTAACTTATGCTGAGATACATGTTCAAGCACATTAAGAAAGACTATAAGAATATTATAGAAAGTTAAGTCATAAATGATAAAGTTCTAAGTAAAAATCAGGATAGCCCATTGTTACTAAGCGTACACTCTTCAATCCTCCAAGGCTGTTTTAAAATTAGTAACAGTAAAATGGGACGTCATTTCTTTGATGATTGGCTTCAAGTTTTTTGACCTCAGAGTGGAGCTGAGGATTCACAACAAGGACAGGAAAGGAGAGATGTTGAATGATTAACTGAAGAGAAAAATAGCGAGAGAAGAAAAAAAAAAAAGAGAAGGAGGAGCAAGAGGTGTTTTAATAGTGATGATGTTAACAATGGCAAACTTGAAGGTTTTCTCTGACTCATTCTCACACATGTGGTCCAGAAGTCCCAGACGGAGCTTTGGACTCCAATGAAGTTTCATTGAAAGACATTGGTTTGTGGAGATCATATCTAAACCACCAGAAAGAAAGAAACCTCAGAAACTTACTGTAAATGTGGGAGATTTTAGCAGACCACCCACTGAGACTCACAGAATAAATGATAGGACCTAAACCTTTGACAGTTACAGTAAGTACAAATACGCACACACAGGCAAACAAAAGAAAGAAAGGAACCCAGAATGGATGAAATCTGCTGTGGATGCTGGCGTATTCGGTTCTCATGGACTTAGGAACTTTTGATTTCCAGGACAGCTCACACAGGCCATGAGACAGACGAGCAAGAGATGTGAGTCACCCTCAGGAACAGATGTGCCCTCTCACGCCACCCGTTCCCATCATCAGCGCTCATCCTGACTCAAGCTTTAACCTTTGGGAGCTTATTTCCATCATGGAATAAAAAAAATAAAAATTCAGACTTTTTTTTTTCCTTTAAGTTCGGAGTTATCTCACAATTCTTTTTTTACCAATTGTGAGATGTAAACTCCGAAAGTCATAATTGTGAGAGGTAAACTCAGAATCTTTTACAACTTTCAATTGTGAGATATACACTCACAAACACAAGAAAAACTCATAAGATGTACACTCACAATACTGAGGAAAAAACTCAACTGTGAGATGCAAACTCAGAATTCTGAGGAAAAAAGTCATTGTGAGAGACAAACTCAGAATCCTTTACAACTTGCAACTATGAGAAACTCACAAACAAAAGAAAAAACCCATAACTATAAGATGTAAACTCAAAATTCTGAGGAAAAAAGTCAAAATTGTGACATGTAAACAAACGAGCTTACAACTTGCAATTGTGAGATATTGGTGGCCAAAATGATTAGAACACTAGTATTTTCACCAGCTAAAAATTGGTTTTAAGTCCGTTATTTTTTTTAATCTTTTTTGCGGTAGTGTGTCAGTAGGAAATATCAGTTTACATTTCCAAACATTAATTTTTTCAATAATTGTAATACAACAGCCAGTGCTCCACACAGAGATCTGATCTGATCAACATCCAGTCTGTCTGGAGTGATACGAAGAAACAGAACAAACTGACACAAACTAAATCCAGAAGAAATGTGGCAACGTCTCCAAGATGCTAAAAGAAACCTACCTGCTACTGTTAAAAGTTTTAGGCACTTTAGGCACTGTCAAAAATAGATTTTCTTTATCAATGAACTTCTATTAACTAAATTACATCAACATTTGGTGTGACTATCCTTTGTGTTTAAAGCAGCTTTTGCCCTATGTGCACTTGCGCATAGTTTTTCAAGTAGCTTTGCAGGTAGGTCTCTTGATGCATTTTGGAGACATTGCCACCGTTCTTCTGGATTTAGTCTGTCTCATTTTGTTCTGTTTCTTCATGTCATTCCAGACAGACTGGATAATGATCAGATCAGATCTCTGTGTGGAGCACTGGCTGTTGTCAGACAAAAATCTCACTGGATTATTACAATTGATGGCAAAATGAATGTTTGGAAAAGTAAACTGATATTTCCTACTGACACACTACAGAAAAAAAGATAGAAATAACTGACTTAAAACCATTTTTTTGACTAGTGAAAATACTAGTGTTCTAATCATTTTGGCCACCCCTGCAAACTAGAAAAAGTCATAATTATGAGATAAAAAGCTGCAATTACCTTTTTTTTATTAGCCCCACTATGACTTCTAACATGTTTGTGTGCATAAATGGGTAAACTAGTCAAAAAGAACATTCACATCTTCATGGTATTTAAATCTGCATCAGCAAACAGGAAGACTAATTATATGTCATTTGTACTATACAGGAAGCATTTTCAAAAAGATAAAGCAAAGCAAGCTAAAATACAATACGGCTATGGGACAAAGGTCTGTAAACAGGCCACAACCCAGTCAAGTTACGAGACACTGCTATTGTACATAAAACCTGGCTAACTGCACTGCACGAGTCTGCAAATCAGAGACCATATAATAGCTGTTTTTAATTAAATCTGGAAAAAAACAAAGTTACAGCTTTTAAAACAAATTAAAACTTAGAAATAAAGGTAAAATGTGTTTTTGACTTAGATCACCTGAGTCAAATTACCCTTTGGAGACGTCATTACCATGCAGGTTTACTTACTTTTTACAGCCTGCACTGTGAATAATTAGTCAATATCATAAATACAAATTTGAAACATCTGTGTTTTATTACTTCAATCAGATTGTGTTTGTCTACAATTGTGAATTAGACCAGGCCACATTTTATGAGTAATAAGTGAAGAACTGCAATTAATTCCATAGGGCTTACAAACTTTTTCTTGCACCTGTAAATGTGTGATTATGTAAATTCTTTGTACAGATGCTCAGATGTTCTTGACATTAACGCTTTCAAGTGATGTTAAACAAAAAGACATTCTGAATTTGTCCTTTCTGGACTGTTCATTCACACATTTTCCAGTTCAGTGACCTACACGATTCTTCATGCATTGTTCCTGTGGTCATTTGTATTACTGGCCATCAGTCATGTGTGGTGATTGCTTCATCTGCAATCTGTTGAAATGGAGGCTGGGGTCAAGGCTACCCGCAGGATTGGCTCACTGCTGTCCGGAATGAGACTCCATGTTTACTCAAGGGGTGAAGGGTTGGTTCAGCTGGTAAAATATGTTTTGTTTTTAATCACACAGCAGTTACATCCAGGAAAGCCTTTGAAAACACACACACACACACACACACACCCTATTTTCCGTCAATGTGCCTCAAAAGCAAATAACAGCAACTGAATCTCACTCTGACTGATATTGACTAATAAAATCAGCTGCAAACTTCAGTGACTAAGCTATATGCATTTCCTGTGGACTGTTGAAATTTTGGAGATAAATTACTCAGCGTTTTTTTAAAGGAAATGAAGCAGCTGAAAATGTTACATTTCTTGTAATGAAGACAGCTACATTGTTTTGTGTCAATATGTTATACCAAAATGAGAGGAGAATGCACTTTCAAAATGAAGTTTCTTCAGTGGTTTTGGTTTGGCAAATAACCCTCTATTCTATTCTATTCTATTCTATTGTAAAGGGGTTTTGAGTTGGCCATATGGTTCTGTGGATATTAAAAATGTTAATTAATAAAGAAAAAAATACTAAATGCAAATACAATGCAACTAATGGACTTCCAATAAAACTCTACAGTATTTTGGTGCATATTCACCAGTCACTTAGTGGACAGCTAGTTGAATTAGACAAATATAAGAACATAGACAGGTGACCATGTTTACACACCCTCATCTTAAAAAACCACAAACACTCTAAACAATATAATGGAAAATATGACCCTGACTAAATGAAATATATATTCACTTTCTCTGAGGATAAACATGGTTTGTGTCAACCACAATGTGTTTTATACTGTGTATTATTGGCTGCCAAGAGCATAAAACCATTGAAATTCAAGAGACGTTTAGGAAAAACAGTCAATTTTCTATTCGGCCCATGTCTTATTAATAAGTTTTATGTACTGCTGGGCCTATGCAATTACTGGTCATTTTAATACATTTAAAGGAGAAACTAGTTTAAAACCACTGCTTTAAATTACCAGCACATAATCGGTTTTCCAAAATACTAGAGAATTAAAAGTCTTCATAGGACTTCAAAAGGTTCTCCATAATGGCATAAGTCTGTGAAACCCTTTTTGGTTTCAAATTGGAAACTTTATTTTTAAGAATGCACAAAATAAAAGTCCCTCGATTATGAAGACTTATTTTTCCGCAAATTAAAGCAGACCGAGAATATAACAAAGTTAGTCTCCGAACTTTCTATTGTTTAGTCTAAAGACAAGGCTTTAACATAGTGAGACTGAGGAACTGTTTATCTGTGGTATTTTGTGGCTGTCCTCAACCATCAGCCGTCGTTTGATGGTTGGCGGTCTCTGGGGTGTGAGTTTTCTGGTTATATCAAGTAGTTGTGTGTGCATGAGTGGAAGTTACCACACAGGGGTGATGTTGGGAGATGTCCAAACAAGTTTAGCTCATTGAAGAAATTATTTTCCGTCAGTGAGAGAGATGACGCATGCACCCCATTAGTAAGATCTCCTTCCTCCAACCACAAAATGTGCCTGAAACAAGACATGTTCTGATACAGATCATCAATTCATCATCACAAAGAGGAACCTTCAAAACCTCTCTCAGTCCTTCACATATCTTCCATATCTCTCATAATTCATGTTAATGGAAGCATGACTAAGAATGTTTTTT
>JAFVLL020007037.1:0-16370 GCA_021397915.2 Tor tambroides | reverse complement strand
CCTGCTTGTGGAGAATATGAGTGAATACATCAAGGATATAAGCCTTGCCTACACATTCTCACACCTTGTTATTCTCCAAGGCCAGTTTTATATCTGCTCAGTTAAGTTGGCCTCTTTTTTGTAGATAATGAAATGAGTAATGTGGAGTATAATATTTTCCTCTGTGAATGTGTTATGAGATTGTTTGCTCACAAAGGACTCGGTGGAGAGGCCACAAAAGCAAGCAGTGGAAATTTGCGATTCACGTCACCGTCATTAGACACATTTGCGTAAGCTGTACCTGAGGCTCTGTCAAAGTGCACGTCTGATTTAAGCAGTTGAGTTGTTGTTGTTTCGAGAGGTGCCGACTCATAGAGAAGGAAGAAGTGAGGAAGCAAGGCAGAGGCAGGCACTTGCCAAGTGGCCATTAGAGCTGCCATCTGGCCGAGCTCTGCTAGATTTTGTTCTCTCTTTCATTGCTCATTCTCATGGGAAATCTGTATTCAGTTCCCAACACAGGACAGAAATAGAGACAGAGGAAGCGAGAGTAAGGTGTGGAATTCTGTAAATTGGAAGATATAACTGCTGGAATTACCTCTGAGAACTGTGTCGGCTGCTGATGATAAGTATTCGTTCTGATAGCATGTATTTTTGTGCTTCAGTAATAGGCCTATAATGTAATGGATGCAAATTACAAAATATAATTATTTCCATCCTTTCATTCATGAATATGGATGCAGGATTTAGTCAAGTAAATTGAATGATTATTCTGCTTCTTTTGTCTGAAGTGTAAATGTGGTAAGTAATAATGAACAAAATTAGGGATGCACTGATATTGAAATTCTGGCCGATACTGATGAGCCGATAATTATTTTCATGTTATGGCTGACACCAATGGTCGTGAATGGTTAGTTATACTGTACAAGAAAGTTTTGTGTTTGTGGTCTAAAACAGTGTACGGTGCATTTCAAAATAACATTAGTTAAATTCAATGTTAAATGCAAATGCACACAGCGTATATGTGCACGGCAGCTCACTACTATTAAAAGAAAAGCACTCTTCAAGGTTTTTTTAGGGGTTAAAAGGGATACTCCACCAAAAATGAAAATTAATTTATTCACTCTTATGCTGTTCCACATGTATATGACTTTCTTTCTTCAGATGAACATAAATAAAGATTTTTAGAAAAGTAATCCATATCTGTGAGTTCATATAACGCAAGTGGATGGAATCCTCAAAGTTAACATGTCAAAAACCACACAGAGGGTGTCTCAATCAGCTCCCTTGTTCAGTAGTCAGGGCACTGATCAGGGAGTTGGCCATTTCAAGGGGTTGTCTCAATCGCCAAATCCTTCCAGTGCACTGGAACGTTCGCTCCCTGAAAAATCCCACAATGCATCATGAATTCTAGGGAGCATCGGCAAAGTCAATAGAACGCAAGCCTGCAACCATTAGCCAAAAAAGCTTAACAGCTAATGCTAGCGGAAAGGAGACCAGAGGCCGTTTTTTTTTATGGATGTCAATGGAGGAGAGGCTTCACTACGCTGAATAAACAGCTTTTTAGAGGATTATCATTTAATGAATCGACAGCCTATCTGCTAATCTTTTACACTAAGCAACACTTTTGGATTGAACTATTTTTAGAGTTTACCATGAAAAAAAAAAGCCGTTTTATAAGAGAAGTCACTGACTTTTTGCAACAGGTGGTATTCAGTTTACGGCACTTCTCATTCATTCCTATGGTGTCCGTAAACGGCGATTGAGTGTCGCACAACTCTGACTGAAATTCAATGACGTCAAGGCTGTAATATGATTGGTTATTACGGCACATGTGATCGAAGTTAGCCGTTATGTTTTCTCCGATAGTAAGTAATACAGACCCTCTCATCTCCATAGTAAGATAATCTCTGGCATCAGCCCTTACCAAAAATAACGTCACATTTCTTAAGCGCAAAACATAAACCAAACGAGCCAATTTGATAAATATACCCTTACCAAAAAGTAGGATACTTTAAGTTTATTTTATTGAGTATACTTAAGTAAAGTTCAAGTATATTTTTGAATATACTTTATATTTATATTTTTATTTTATACAAATATCAGTGTACTAGTAGTATACTTGTAAGTGTATATTTCAATACTTCTTGGGACTAAATTGGCCAACTTTCTAGTATACAAAATATACTTTTAAGTATACTTTAAGTATAACAGTAGTAAACTTTGAGTACACAGCTAGTTTGCACCAATGTTTTTAGCTTGTACAGCAACTATACTAAAAGTGAACTTAAAGGTATACTGATAGTTTACTAATTAAATACTTGTAGTAGCATTTTAGTACACTTTGAAGTATAGTCTCAGTAAACTACTAGTTTAGTAGTTTTATATTGAAAGTATACTCGTAAGTTTTTATTAAGTGAACTTTACATCATACTTTAAGTATACTACTATGTCCCTATTTAGGTATTAATTTGTATATATTTTGTTATATGAATATCTGAACATACAAAACATCAAAAGAAAGAACAGAGTATCTGCTTGTAAACAAAAACATTTTATTCTAGCTTCATGTATTCTTTTTTTAAACATTTGAAAGAGGGTAAGTGTCATAAATAAACATTTGAACAAAAAGCTGAAAAAAGAATATGAATTGGATTCAGAATGATAATCAAAACGTAGATGGAGTCAATCAACACCCCAAAGCTTGACAGTCATTATTACCTCTTCATTGGTGACATTTTATTCCATAACGTTACACAGTTTTGATGCTGTTTTATGTCAGATGATCATGTTAGATTAGATGTGGAAGCATCTGTTGTTTCGGTTTCTTCTTCACTTGTGTTTTTTGGAAATTCTGTAAAGAAATATGTACTAGTGCCAGGCCAGCTACCATATAAAACACGGATTCTAGGGGCACACGTATAGCTGAAATATATGTAGACTTTTTCTAAGTATAAGTCAAGTATACAGTACTTAAATGTCATTTTAAGTATATTTTTGAGAAGTACATAAAGCTCATTTCTGAGAAGTACATAAAAAGTAGACTAAAAGTATACTTTCCTATTTTTAGTTTAAAAGAAGTATACTAATAGCATACTTGAATAAACTTCTTTTTTGTAAGGGTAATGACTCGCGATAGAAGATTTGAAAAGACAAACAGTTTTCTTAGTATATTTACATAAACACACATCGCTAGACAGGTAATGAACACATTTAATTAACATTTTATAATTAATATTCATCTGAAATGTTGTAAGAACATGCAACAGAACAATGTCTTTAAAGAGAATAAAAAATAATATCAAAATGAGATTGGTCCTGCCTGTTGTTTATTAATTCTAGCGATGAAGTTCTACAATGTTGTCCGCTGACGTTGTATGTAATCATGTCACTGGAATTTGAGTGATCGCGGTCTCAACATGCAGTGAGTCAGGGAACTTAGCAGTGACCGAATCCGTGTACACGATCTTCTGTACTGGTTCACGAGTCAACATGACAGCAATTAACTCTTTCCCTGTCAGCGTTTTTTTAAAAAAAGTTGCCAGCCACCGCCAGCGTTTTTGATGATTTTCACTAAAATTTCATGGCCCCCAGAATATTTTGTGGTATTAATATCTGAACATGCAATACATCAAAATAAACAGACCATCTACTTTTAAATAAAACAAACAAACAAAAAAATCCATTTCATTCTAGCTTCAAGCATTCTTTTTTAATCAACACTTGAATGTAGGTAGGTTTCATTAAAAAAAAAGCAACATTTCAAGAAAAAAGCTGAGAAAATCGTATTTTTTATCAAATACTACTTCTGGATCATGTTCAGTACGAAGATCAAAGCTAAGATGCAGTAGAAGCTTGCACAATCCTTTACCACTTCCTGGTTCGAAATTTCACACGGTAGCATTAGGCAGGTTTCATTTATATGCGGTTAGTGTGGATGATCGCATTATTTTTCATGTGCATATGCTTACACGTGAGATCGCACGTTTCTGCGGCTTCCTCGCCTGTGTGTGCTTTTGATTGAGTGATTCTAGACTCATTCAGGAGATGGATAATAGTGCCCCTGAGTGTGTAACAGCGAGAACACGGAAACCCGGAAAATTCTGTGTTTGGCAGGTAAGAGTTAACTCCAGTTGATAAACTGATGTCTTCTGAAGCGAAACGATTGATGTGTGTAACCCCCCCCCAAAAAACAATACTATTCTAAACCTTTGAAACTATTTTAAACATTATAAACCGTTGCTTATAACTCAACTATTATATGCAGAAGGGCATCATGGAGTGCTACATCAGCATACTGTGATGCTAACCGAGCAGTGATGCACAAAACAGAGCACTTTTACTTCTTGTGTGATTTTCACAACACACTTACATCAAGTTTCAGAGCATGCTGAAGTAGCACTACGTGGTAGTCTCTTGAACCTTTGCAGGGATGGGCAAGTATTTCAAATACAAGTATTTGAAATACAAAATACTATTTTGTTTTTAAATTACTTTTTGCATTTAAATACATTTAATTAAGATTAAATGTATTTAAATACAAAATACATTTGACTTTTTCCAAAGATATTTAAATACAAAATACAAAATAGTATTTCAAATACATGTATTTGAAATACTAACCATCCTTGAACCTTTGTAACAGTAACAACTGGCCAGAAGCTAGTTTATAGTTTTAAAAGCTGAACTTTTTATATTTTTATTTTAGCATTTAGATCTTAGCAATAAATGCACGTCTTTGAATGAGTGCTGTAGCGTAGGCTATTTACTTAAAACGCTCAAGCAATGAAAGTATGACCCATTTCAGAGGCTGGCAAAATTATATTTTAAAATCAGTCAAGAGCTATAGAGTAGACATCTTAATATTTTCAAGTAAATCTCTATATTATCCGTAGGCTACTTTCTACCTGACCCACCCTACATCTAGTTTTGATGTCCATCAGGGGGATCAAGCCTTCTTTAGGGGGGTCAGACCCCGCCAACCCCCCCGTAATTCGCGCCATCTGTGTAACCCTTACCAGAATGGTAACTAAACATACATACTGTAAAAATACATACTTTATTTAATTATTTATTTACTTAGCTTCATTGCCAGAAAGTGAACCAACTCCAGCTTAAAGGGGTCATATAATGCCATTTTTGTACAAGTTAATATGATTCTTTAGGGTCTAAATGAAAAGTTTGTAATATACTTTAATTAAAAATTCTCGCTAGTATTGTAAGAAAACGCTCATTTTACCTGGTCAAAAACAGCTCTCTGTTCAGCACTCCATTTCAGTGCATGTGCCTTTAAATGATCGTGAGCTCTGCTCACCCCGCCCCTCTGCTCTGTGGGGCGTGACACAACACACGTGGAGTGTTGCCTTGACAACAGTTGAGGGTATCTTTTGGCGGAAGAATGGCAGCGGGAGTTTCTGAGGACACTGTGCAACCATATCAATTTGAACCGGAGTCGGACCCGGAACAAGATGATGGCCCCGAAGAAGTTCGACAATTAAGGCTCGAACAGGACGTTTCTGAATGGTTGGTTAACGTAATGTCACTTTGATCTATCTTTGTATGTACTGTTACAACACGTTACTGTACTGTACTGTTATTACTTATTAATCAGTAACAGACACCGTTATAAACCATCTACAAAAGTAAGCTTAATGTACTGTTACCGCGTTAACTTCACCACAGCGTACACAGTTTATAATAACACAATAACCATAACGTGTTGTTCATTACAAACGTGGGATTATTAATTATATTGAGAACGTCATACATAGAAAACATGCCATAATGTACACTTGATTTCACGTAATGAACACTTGATGTCACGTAATGAAAGTTAGTGTAAACTTTAGCCACATTCATGGTGAAACATGCAAGCGATTAGCATAGATTAATATAAAGTTTAATAAAACGTTACACTCACTTCTTCTGGAGGTGCAGCAGGAACACAAATAGTTGGTACCGACCTTTTTTCAGGAGCAGCTTCTTGGCAAAACTATCTTTAAACTGACCCTCGTTTATAAAGCAGTCTGGTGAGAAATGATTTGCGCAAACATGAAAGAATTGAGGTTGATCTGGGGGACTATTCCCTTCCAAAACAAAACTCAGCTACTGCGTCATCAGCGGTTCTGATTTAGGAACATCAAAACTGCTGTGCTCGTTATTACACCCAAGAACAGAACACCACGATCGCTTAGACGCCATTCTGCTCAGCGTATCAACAATGGCGGACTATGATGACAGCTCGCTCAGGGCGGGTCTGTGTTGAAACGCTCCTGTCAATCAACAATCGCGGGAGGGGCCTCCGATCTTGTGACGTCACACGACGAACAGCTCGATTTGAGACAGGGGAAAACATATTAGGAGATTAAAAAAAAAACACTGGATGGATTTTTATCATTATAGGATGGTTGTGTACAGGCACTGCCAACACACATTTCAGTATAATCAACTTGTAAAAGTGGATATAGCATTATATGACCCCTTTAAGGCAAAAAGCGGCCTAATATTTTTAATATGACTGAATTTGTATTTAACATGACAACAATTTAACAGAAACATTGTAAGTTACTAATTATAAGGCTTACATTTCCTCAGTTATTCAAACAGCAGCTTCAGAAAACGAGAAAAGTACATTATCAATGAAACACCATCACTGACTTCAGTCAAGCGCGAATTAAGCAGTTTAAAAAACACTTCCGTTATTATCAGTGAAGCTATCTACACTGTATGATGAAAAAATCTTATACTTACATCGCACATACATCTGCGCTTTATTGTTTATGATGAGAGAATTCAGTCAGCGTGTGCGCGCACTCAACAACAAAACTCTGCTTTTTCAGCGATGACTCATCTGAATGCCTCTGATTGGCTATTGCATTCATAAAGTCAACAGAATCGCGTGTGATTGGTTATAATTCACAACAGTGTAAAAAGGTGAAAAAAGAACAAATAAGCCCTAATATTAAATTAGACTATATTGCTAGCCTGATAATAAATAAATAAATAATAAAAATAATCGCCTTGCTATCATCAATGGCATCAGCCACAGGTGATATCTGACTATGGCTGATACACGATACTATCGTCTATCGGCACAACCCTAGTTCCCACAGCAATGTTAGAAACATCACACCAGATTCGGCACCTGTGCATTACTATTGATCTTGTTTCACCAGCAGCATCTGTCCAGCCCTCACACTTTTCACTAATTTTCTGTCTAGTGGCCCCCATCAGCTCCTCTTCTGCCTGTTGCATTAGGACATAGCATTCTAAAGAGCACCATCATATCCATCTCAATTCCTTAAGACAGGCCACAGAAATGGCTCTGTCCTCTTCAGCGTTTCACAGACTCTACGGTGGCAAGAAAGCACTTATAGAAATGCACTGAGTGATGTGCGAATGAGCTTATGAGAAGATTTTAGGACATCTCTCAGCCTAGGCTACCAGAATGGTGCTCTTAGAGGGCGATGCGATCTCTGAACATACTTGACATGCCAAAGTGTTTGATATATGGCAATGGAAATGTACAGACCAGCAGCTGAGCAGATGGTGGTTGTCCCTCATTATGTGTCTATATTCATACATATATGATTGTTATATTTGATGATTCACCAGGCCTCCAGTCATAGTTTCAAAATAGTATGTAATTCTTCCTTTTATACCTCCTGCACTGGCCATGCAAAGCCTTATCCAGAAAGCGCCCTGTTCTGCTTCATCTCTCTCTCTCTCTCTCTTGCTTGCTTTCTCCCGTTTTTCTCTCCCCACCATGGCCAACAATCTCCTGATAAAAGTGCAGCATCGTGGGACAAATTGCCCCTACAGCTCAATGATCCTGTCAGTGCAGCGCGCCGGCTCTCACCCCTGTGACAGAGGCTATTACTCACAAATAGGTCTCTCAAGCCGACCAGGCCCCTGAATGGCTCATTCAACCTTTTCCGCTAAACAGGAGGAGATAAAAGGGTGGAAAAAAATCCACACAAACAATATAAATATAAATAACAAGCTTGACAATTGGCACTCAAAGCATCTCTTTACTGTGGGAATTGAATCCTGTGAATGAGCTGGTTACATCCCTTGCAATAAGCTACAGGAAAGAGCACAAACACACAATGTCAGGGGCGTCCAATTTCATGCTTTGAAAATTGGACCCCTGTGATTCCTCTCTGAGAGTGTAGTTCATTATGTGAGACTTTTGGGGAGAGAACATTTGAGGAAACAGTTGAAATTCATGTGGGAGACTGTTTAAAAGTTACTTTGCGAGCAGATTTGGAGGAATGAGTCACATTTCATTAGTAATCACATTTTAATTCTTGACTGACCACCTGTTGTTTCACAGCTGGGGGTGTCGACTATGAATGGCAAATGAAACATTCAACCTGCTCTTATGGCGTTGTGTTCACACAGCTTGTTTTTTCTGCTTTGAGCGTAAAGCTGTTTACAAAGAATCCCTTAAAACCCAGTTCCTTAGGAAAGGATCATTACCCTTTACATTTGTTAAGTCTCTACCTCAAAGCCAACTTTCTTACAGCAACAAATGTATGATTCATGTTTGAGCATGAAATTATACATCATTTGGCATTGACTAATGTGGTTTATACTGATGCCTGAGCAGCATATAAATCACTTGTTTCTGTCGTGATTGGACGTTGACTCTGATGCTGACCCTCTTTCTGTCAGGTGCTGCTCATGACCCGAGTCCACAGCTGCCTTAGTGACCTGCCTCACCTGCCTGTGCCTTCACCATATTCCTACTGTCAAAGTCCTTTCTGGCTTTTCATTCCCTCTCTGCTTGATTTTGGGTTAATGATGCAGTGCTTCTTTTTCCCCTATCTATTCATTTATTCAAAAATACATAAAAATGCAATTCCATAATATGACATACAGATCCTCCATGATGAGCATGCTTTAATTGTAATACAAAAACAACAACAACAACAAAAAAAACTAGTGGACACACTGCATTGACTTTGGAAAGTCATGTGTTGAAACCAACATGTAAGGGAAAAACATCAAAAGAAATGACTTTCTCTTAAAATATATCATTTTTACCTATTTATGTTACCATTTCAAGTCCCAAAACACTTCCCAAGCAATTCATGTTATTTAAAAAATGTATAATTATGTACATTTATGAAAATGTGTGTGTGTATATATATATATATATATATATATATATTTCAGATACTACATTCATGTTTGTCATTGATAGAAAATAACAGAAAAGAAAAAAAATTAAGTACATACATAGGGATTGATCTTTCTGTATATCATATAAAATATATGTAATGCCTTTTTTTTAAATAATAATAATTATTATTATTTGACTTTTCCTGAAAATAAAAGTGTCAAAATCATATTAATTCAACAAGAATACAAAGAAAACCTTGCTAAAAACTTGTACCTGTATTTTAAACTAAATTCCTGCCTTTTTAAAATGATTTTTCCTTTTTTTACTGTGTATGCTTTATGTCATTGGTCCTTATATTAGTTTAAACAGCTGGAACGAAGGGTCCAATATAGTGTTTGTACTTTCCTATGAAAGGAAATGACATCCTTGGATAAGTAGCCATGTTGGCCGATTTGCCCTAAAACTACAGTTGAACTTTGTGAAGGTTATATTAATCCCGTCTGATTGACCAAGGCGAGAGCCATTAGAGTGCCCTTGGGCCTGTGATCTAACGCAGGCCCACGTAAAAACTACGTCAGCAATGGCTTGTGAGCCACTGATTTTCTCATGTGGGGTGTCTGAATTAACTTGATCTCTCTCCTCCATCTCTGCCAAATATAATGTGGATGAAGCTATTTAGGTAACAATTAAGCCATGGTTTGGCCAGAACGCTGCTTGGCACAGACACTCAGCTCATTAAGCCTTGCTTTTGATTAGGGTCTGGATTGGGGAGGATGGGGGTAATCATGACTCACCCATCATTAACGTTAACATTTTAAACTTGTTTCAAAGAGAAGTCACATAAACCTCAACTTATCTCCCCTCCTGTCCTCATGCACATGCTCACATTCACACACGGCCCCCAGACAATGACCTCCCAGATAGCCATCGATTATCAATAATGAATGTGAAATGGGGGAGAGGAGCGAGAAAGGCCTGAAGCGGGATTAGACACAGTTTTGCTTCCGATGCTCCTTGCTGATTTGTCCTTCAAGGCAGCTTTGTGAATGGATTGCTTTCATGAACGCCTCTCTACTTCTGTTCTCTCATTCCCACGTTCAGCTACTCATCTGTCTCTGTCTTTTGATTGAGATGTCGTGTCCTCTGTCAGGGTGAGAGAATGGCGAGGAGGGATAATTAGCATCCTTGTTACCTTCTCTGGGAAATCCTCTTCTAAACGGAGTGGTCATTAGCATTGATAACTTTTGAAACTTACACCGTTTTCTTGTGAACATGTGGTTGGCTGACCTTTACACCACACATTAGAACAGGGTTACTCAACAGGTGGCCCACGGGCCACATCCGGCCCGTCTGCATTCATTTTGTGGCCCTTGTCATGCTTAAGATTAATGTATTTTTATTATAATCTGCCCTGAAAAGTAGCGCAAATATTAGGCAGTTTGATTTTTTATTAAATATATACTGTACATGCACAGTAGTAAATGCTGCGCGATCTCTGCAAGCGCTGTGAGTTTGAATCACTTATAATGTGCAACATATGCATTATAAATGTGCATTATAAAAAGCAACATACCTCAAACAACTTAAAGAGAAGCGTTTATAAACCTGTTGTCCAACAAAAGAGAACATTTGAGAGGGTTTGAAATAACTTAATTTTGTGATCTGATGTGGCTTCTTATGACAGAATGAGGCAGAAAATATATTCCATACTGTAATAAAGGCTATGTCGATTAGCACTGGATTAAAAATATACTTTATTATTATGAAAATACCAGAAATTGCTTGAAGATCACAGATAAACCATATATTGTCCCATCATGTGTTTACTGTCTTCATGTTTGATCAGTTCAGGCATTTTTATCTTATTTTAATTAAGTCACAGCGATAGCTGGATGCCTTTGCCAGTGTTGCCAGATTGGACAGATGATTTCCAGCCCAAAAGCTCATCAAAACCCACCCACTCAAACAAAAAGCTGCCTACAACTTTAACTGTCAAAATGATGTGATAGAATGTTATTTCCATGTCAGTCAAGGTTGATAAGGAACATTTTAACTCCTAAACTAAATAATGTTGACAAAATAATATAAAAATAGATATTTCCTATGAAAACAGGTAAAATCAGGGCAAATACATTAAAGAGAATGACCAAATATGACTAAAATATGCAGGCAGCCACTGTCAAAATGGCAATCAAGAAATTAACCAATACCCTCGAAAAACACATGCATCATTTTTAATGTCAGTCAGAAAAAGCCAATTTCAATACAAAAAGTGATCGGAATAAGCAATGTAATTAGCAGATATATCACACTCCTTCATGCACACACAACAACAGTTAAAACAGTGTCATTCATTGATCTGACAATAAATGTCCTTACCTTTGTGTCACACTTTAACTTCAGACAGAACTACAGGAAGTCTTTTGTGAAGTAAATATTGTAGAATATAATACAGAATTTTGCACAGTCAAAACTAATCAAGTCCAGCAGCTTTCAAATACCAGTTTAAAAGATGTCCTGATGCAGGACAGGAGCATATAGTCCCATTTTCATTAAATTATTCAACTGTGCTCTGATTTCAGAGCTACAATTATATTAGAGCCTTCATGTCATCTCCCTCCACAGGTACGTTTTGAGAGTTGAGTCACTCCCACTCTTTACCATGTAGCTTAGATTTAGGCCACTCTGGCATTGTGATCACTTAAATACACAGATATACATTCAAAATCTGACTGCTTGTCACAGTAAAAACCCATCACTCATGAATCATCACATCTGTCTGCTGATCCCTAGTGATTGGCTAAAAGTGCAGCAGGTGACGTCAACATCTGCCGACTCTGCAGTGGGTGTGTGTTTAGTAACGTGATGACTGATTAAATGTACATGCACAATTGGGTTTTGTTTGTTAACCAATTAGCCTTTACAATTTAGGTGTTTGAAAACCGCCAAACTGTCCCCAGACCAGCCGAAATCAATTTTTTACCCTCACAAAAAAATTAAAAACCACCCAATCTGGCAACACTGGCCTTTGCCTTTGTTAGGGATTTTCTGGAACAGCATGAGTTCTATTACTTCTGTGATGCGCAAGACGAGTTTCTGCGCTAGGGCACCCTCTGGCGTCCAGTATGAATAAAACAGATATTGCTTGTCTCTAGCGCTCAGTAATGTGCACCCAGTCCTAATTTGTGCACAAATAGGAAAAATACTTCTCTGAAGAAATTTGTGAACTATATTTGCTCAAGAATGTTTTGAGTGTTTGATACTCTTGAATGCATTTTTGTTTTTTGCAATATAGCAAAATATTAATTTATGTTCAATATTTTATGCAGGACAACGACAAGCAAGATTTAGATAAACTGCATTTCTAAAATCAGTAAAACTGCAAATAAATTGATGCAAATTGAAATTTGTGGCCTGTCGCAATTTATTTGGCCTCTGAACTTGAGTAACCCTGCATTAGAACATTTTAGTATTAATGTTCATTAAAGGGATAATTCACCCGTTTTTCTTACTGAGCAAAACTTAATTGGGCGGACATTTCGGCCACCCGAGCAAAAACATTTACACCAGACCTGTATAGCGCACAAAACAAAAAAATAAAAAATAAAAAGTGAGTAGCTTAAATGTACTATTTTTGATTTGACCCTTGATGTAACAAATGTTGTAACAGGTAGCCAGACTCAAGACACAGACAGGTTAGAATCAAACAGACGGGTTTTATTGTAGAGATGTATATGAACAGCGGAAGCAGGTGAGTAATGGCAGATATAGAATCTTGAACTGTGATGGAGATGATACTGATGAAGATATACTGTTACCAGGTTTTGAGAGATCGTGGGATGACGGAGTGTGTTTCCAGGAGCTGGTATCGGGAATAGGATGCAGGTAGGTAATTGCAGCAAACACACAGGAACACAAGGAGCAGACAAAGGAGATCAGGAAACTTGGAGCAGGAATTCAGGTAAGTAGCTTGACATACGAGTTGAGTCCTTTTCCACAATGGAGACCAGACAATGTGCTTGTGTGAACTGCGTGCTCTTATACTGTGGTGCTGGTGATTAGTGAATGACGGTCAGGTGCGTGTGATCAGAACTCCGGTGATTTGGATCGCTGATTGGTGGAAAAGCCTGGCATTTCCGTGACAGATGTATATTTTAGGTTACCTGAGAAAACATTTCTGACAGTGTAATACACTGCCGTTCAAAAGTTTGGGATCAGTAAAGTTTTTAAAATAAGTTTCTTATGCTCATCAAGGCTGTATCTATTTGATAAAAAAATCAAATATTATCAAATAGATACAGAATATTATATTTTCTGTATTATGTTAATATTATGATATATAATAATATATTATGAAATATTAACTTTTTACTTATCAAAGAATCAAAGAAAAAAAGTATCACAGGTTCCAAAAAATATTAAGCAGCACAACAGTTTCAACACTGATAATAAATCAGCATATTAGAGTGATTTCTGAAGAATCATGTGACACTGAAGACTGGATTAATGATGCTGAAAATTCAGCTTTGCTTCACAGGAATACATTATATTTTAAAGTATATTAAAATAGGAAACCAATATTAGAAATTGCAATGATATTTCACAATATTACAGTGTTTTTTTCCCCTGTATTTTTGATCAAATAAATACAGCCTTGAGCTTTAGAGACTCCATTAAAAAATTATTATTTATTATTTATTATTGCCAATTATTTATTAGGTTTATAATATAGGCCTAACATAATATAATATAATATCAAAACAAACTGAAGCATTTAAACTGATAATAGAATAGAATATATAGAATAGAATAGAAAACACACTGAAGCATTTAAACTGAGAACTGTAAGCTAAATATTTTCAAAATACGTGAACATGTGAATTGTAATATAGCTATCTAAACATCCCTATGAAGTACAGTTTGCACAATACACCTGTGTGTGACTGACTGTAAATGCGAAACCAACTCTATAGCAGTTTGCTCGAGCATTGCAATTCTTTCTCTTTTACTTGAAAGTCTAGTATGCAGCTTTACAGTATACTTCATGCTTTGCCTGGAAATTGAACCCAGCACTATGTACTAGCTTTTGGGGTATAGAAATGTTCTATTGTAGTTATCCAATCTCAGTTGCACTTCTGCATGTATCCAGTTAAAAGACATTAGAAACAATGGAATTTGAGTGTTTTTTGGACATGGTTTGGTTGAATTTATCTTTGTTTGTAAACCCTTTAGAATTACTATGAATTAGCCTATTATGGAGAGTAACTTTGTATATTACAAATATTTGGGTTCCGATATTTATATAGTAATAGACATGTAAAATGAAAATTCTGTATTGTACAGTAGTTGCTGTATTTATTATTTTTATTGTTATTTTTATTATTGTTAATTAAATAGTTCTGCTTTTTAGTACAAATACTAAATGGCATATATAGTCTGACAATTAATGTTTCAGTTTTATAATTAATGTTAGAAACGTTCACTGTAATTTCACACATCTGTAGCACATTCTTCCAATAGCTGTTGGAAGCATCTGTGTGGCTTTTGGCCAACAAGACAACTGGCAATGCTCACAATGATGATTTCTCACTGTGAAAGATGATTCCTTCCATGGCATCATCCTATTCACATCACGCTTGTTCAGTGTTTTTCTTATAGTTAACTCACGAGCGCCTCACATTTAAAGTGTTACATGCTTTTTTTCTTTTGGAGTGACTGACAAGTATTCTTGATAAGTGAAAGGACATTGTTGAACATCTGCTTATCTGTGAATTCATGGAGGCTGAAGTCATGAACATCAAACACTTTGAGGTCCACATAAGTCTCTTGTTTGTGAAAAGCTTAAGCCACTGTTGAAACATCTAAAGTTTGTGTTTGTTTTGAAAGGAATCACACACCTGCCAACTCATTGAATTGAACACCTTGACTCAAAATAGAGCTGATTACGTTGTTCAAAAACTTTTTCAACAAAGGCAATGCACAATGGATCCATGTAGCCTTTTTAGAGTATTTTCTGTGCATCATATATGTACTCTCTTCAGATATTAGATCAGAGTTTAGGTAAAATTAGAAAAGGACTTCAAATGGGGCGCCAGATATTCTCTCATCATTGTGTGGGCTGCTCTCATTAATCTAATATTGTTGTAAAAGCAAGTTACGACTGTGAAACCGCTCTTTATTTATGTTTCATCTATTTGAGGATATTAAACGTGGCTGATGGACTGTGTCTAAGATGTCTCCATCTCCTTGTTTTCTCAGAACCACTGGTACAAATTAGACTGTTTATGAGAGCTATTCCCAGGCACAGCAGACAAATTTGCTGCACTAAATCGGTAACCTACGGGGTATTTCCTGTGTAGTCTGTGTTAAATTGCATATGATTAGCAAGGAGAGTTATCCTCCACCTCTATTAATGTCAGGCGGTTAGTCCAAGGCTTGAAGGAGAGTGCAGTGTAGAAATGCTACATGATCACAGCTAAATAATGTAGCTATTATTATAATAGCCATAGAAAATGACTTGAATTCATTGTTTTTAAGGTGATATGAATAGAATGGCTACTCTGGTACCAAGTTTATGCAAAAAATGTAAAAGTCCTTAGGCAGTGATGGTAGTATGTGTGAAGAGCGTTTGTATTATATGGATAATGTGTGCGACTGTGAAAGATCATTTGCAATTCTTGATCAAAATACCCATCTTTATAAGATATTAATGTAAACAGTCAGTCATGTTTTAAGTGAACATAAAAAGACAGGGCAATATATCTGATCTATTTAGTCTTGCAGTGTAAATGTAGCTTAATAGATCTTCCACTGTCTTCTATGTCATTAATAATCAAGAATATTGACAAGAAAATTAGAAAATCGCTCACTGCTCTTGTCTGGATAACTAGCAGTTTATATGAGCCTTTACAGTTTACAATTCTTAAAGCACTCTTTGTATTGTTTTACACTTGACAATTTACTTTCTTTAATTTGCTTTTTTTTTCATATTTTCATATATATATTCCTTTCTCTTTTTCACACACTTTCTCACAGACTGGGCCTTGAGGCTGCTTGTTCTTTTGTGCTGAACATTTCACACTGTTGTTTTATTTGTCTGACAGATTTGAGGTCTAGATTGGCCAATGGCCAACAGCCTTTATGATCCACACTATAACTCATATACAGTGCCTTCCATAAGTATTGGAACAGTAAAGACAAAATTGCTCTGTTGGCTGTGGAGTCAAGACATTTGCAAATATGATTAAAAGATGAACATGAGACAAAA
>JAFVLL020007034.1:60133-91194 GCA_021397915.2 Tor tambroides | reverse complement strand
TTTTTTTGAATATTTTATGGTTTTAAGATTTTGAATGAAATACTACTCTTAAGTTCTGTATGTTATTGTTGTGTTTTTACAGAGTTGCTGAGTAAGTGTGCTTCAAATGAAGGTGAGCTTTTTAAGTTTCTCTCATCATTTCATTCAGATAAACCTAAATATATATTTTCCAGTCATGATTGTTTGCTTAATAAGGCAGACACTGTTATTGCTCATACTTGAAGTTTGAACAAACAAAATTGGAAAATGGAAAGTCTAGAAATGTTGTTGTGTTAACTGTTATTAATAACCATAAAGGAATATCATTTAAGTAAAGTTACTTATGTGTATAAAAAAAAAAATATTTTATGAAAAAGAAAACAACTTTGCAGCTCAAATAATACAATATAAGTTTCAATATAAGTGCTGTTGATTGAGCACAACTTGTACCAAATATGGACTATTCCTATCTTTATGCAGGAAAAAAAAGTCATATATAAATGTTATTTTGGTTTCTCAGCACTGCCACCTTCCACCTTTATATGGACAAAAGTATTGGGCCACCTGAGCATTATAACAACAGGGACTGTGATGACATTGCATTGTAAATACATATAGGCATTAATATGGAATTGGTCCCCCTTCGGAGCTTTAACAGCTTCTACATGTCTGGGAAGTTTTCTACATGATTTTGTGGGAATTTTTGAACATTTTATCCAGCAGAGCATTTGTTAGGTTAGACACTGATGTTGGACGAGAAATGCCTGGCTCACAATCTCTCAAAGGTGTTCAATGGGGTTGAGGGGGTTTCACACCAAACTCATCCAACCACGTCTTTATGGACCTTGCTTTGTGCACTGGGGCACTGTCATGCTGGAATAGAAACGAGCCTTCCCCAGACTGCTCCCACAACGTGGGAAGCATACCATTGTCCAAAATGTCTCGGTATGCTGAAGCATTAAGATTTCCCCTCATTGGAAGTAAGAGGCCTAGCCTAATCCCTGAAAAACAGCCCTAGCGCATTATCCCTCCTCCAACAAACTTTATAGTTGGCACAATGCAGTCAGGCAGGTAATGTTCTTCTGGCATCCACCAAAGCCAGACTTGCCCATCTCTCTGCCAAATAGAGAAGCTTGATTCGTCACTTCACAGAACAGGTTTCCACTGCTCCAGAGTCCAGTATCCATGTGCCTTAATCCACTCTATCCTGGAATGCTCGACTTTTGCCCAGATTTTTGCCTTGACTTGAAGTCTGTATGCTTTGACGCTAATTGCGTCAGAGTCAGAGAAAGTTAGAACCAGTCTGCAGATATTGAACTGCCGGTTGACAGCTTTTGCAGAAAATCGCATAGTGCATAATGCATGCAGACTCTGATTTTTTTTAACTTCAGACTTCGATTTCTTTGTGTCAGAGGAAATAAAACATAAGCCAGTTTTAGAACACATAGTGGCTGCATCCGAAAACTTAGGCAGCTGCCTTGCTGCCTCGCTGCCTCACGAGGCAATGACTTTGCAGGCAGTGTTTTTGCATGAAGGCACCTCACGAAACTGATTTCGGACAGGCTTCTGAGGCAGCGTAACGGTTTAATGATCTACAACAAAATAGAACGAGTTTTGGTGATAACTAAACAAATATTTAATTACTTTAATACTAATTTCTCGCTAGAAATAACATCAAAAGTGCAAAAAGTTAATCAGAAATATACATTTACACACAAACTAACCACCAAACGCAACTTTCAGGCGCCATCTTTATTTTTTAGCACAACCGTCACGGAATGGAACGCACAGGATTGTGGGATATCAAAGGCAGCGAAGGATACATCTATGCTGCCTTCAAAAATCCATCAGATGAAGGCATCTCACGAGACAGGAAGTGAAGCTAACTTTGGATTCGGACGTGACTTGATGCCTTCCTATCTTGGAATGCTGCCTCCGAAGGCAGCATTTTTCAGTTTTCGGATGCAGCCATTGTTTACATTTGTCACATGTCTCCTAGCAACAAGGCGCATGTTTCTGAGTGATTGTTGGGTTTGGAACATTTTGAAAATCTGTTAGGGTGCATCTCAATCAGCTCCCTAGGATGTTGTCCGTTGATGTTGTATGTAGTGTTTGGTGGTTCTATTTTTACTTTGTTTCAAGTGAATGATAATTACACAATTTCAGAAGAAAATAAATTATCTCAATATCAAAATGTTTCAGAGGAATTGGTCTCAATTTTAAACAGACAACTCATTATTCACATTAACATTCTTAACTCACATTAATAGAATTCTGAATATTAAATTATTAAGACTTCTTATCTCTTTGGATGTTCTTAACATTACCATTAACATTAACTGAATTCTGAAAATCCTCCTCTTAGGTTCATTATCATTTATCATTTTCCTCCATTAAGTGTGTGGGGAAAATCTGTATTTTTCTGTCTGTAGTAAATCATATTTTTGGTTTTTATTAAAAATAGGACATTTCATGCATGACATTTTGTCTTTCTCCTCTAGAAACATTATAGAGAGTAAAAGTGCTCTCACCTGTTGCAGGTAATTGACCAGTCGACACATGAAGTCCCCAAATATCCAGCTAGGAAGACTGTACAAAGTGGCAGTGAAAGGAACACAACAGACCAGGAAAAGTATATCTGTGGTGGCAAGATTAACTGAAGAGAAACAAAGACTGTTCACTAAAACAACGTCAAGTAAGTAAATATGATATTTTGAGAAACAAGTAATCTTTAATACCTATGTAGAGGTTTGTAACAGTTTTCATCTGCTGGTTTTTGACGACTACATATATGACCAATGAGTTACCCACCAAACCTACAAACATAATAAGGGTGAAAAACACTGGCACCAGCCAGGCATCCGTCAGTGGGATTGGGCTTTGAGATCCCATGGGATCTGATTGATTGCAATCATAAATATTTGCTTCATTATTGCACAAGATAAGTTCTGCAACCTCATTGGTCCTGTTACTTTCTGCCATTAGACTTGCATGTGTCACCATGCTGAAAATAACCTGAAACACAAAAACATATTCAGTTTTCATAATAAATATGTGAACCTGGACCACAAAACCAGTCATAAGTGTCAATTTTTTGAAATTGAGATTTATACATCATCTGAAAGCTGAGTAAATAAGCTTTCCATTGATATGTGGTTTGCTAGGATAGGACAATATTTGGCCGAGATACAACTATTTCAAATCTGGAATCTGAGGGTGCAAAAAAATCAAAATACTGAAAAAATCGCCTTTAAAGTTGTCCAAATGAAATTCTTAGCAATGCATATTACTAATCAAAAATGAAGTTTTAATATATTTACAGTAGCAAATTTTCAAAATATCTTCATGGAACATGATCTTTACTTAATGTCCTAATGATTTTTGGCATAAAAGAAAAATAGATAATTTTGACCCATACAGTGTATTTTTGGCTATTGCTACAAATATACCCCCCAGCGACTTAAGACTGGTTTTGTGGTCCATGGTCACATATGTTAATCTTCAACTGAAAGGCATACATTTAAATGATAACATTAAGTCTGGATTTCTATACACCCATGCCATCATGATCAATAATGAAAGATTCTTTACTATTATTCACCTGTTACACTGGGGAAATCCTGTTATTAATCATGTCTATTTTTTTTCGACTTTTTGACTAGTTTATACTTTATTTTATGAGTAAGAAAAAAAAACTGCCAGTGTGGCAAGATAAAATACACTTGTATTAAACACATTTTTATCAAAACAAGTCTTAATATCTTAATATTTCAAGTATATCTTGTCTCAAATATCTTTAAATATATATTTATTGGATAGCACGTTCAAACAAAAAGCCATTTTGGTAACACTTTGTTTTAAAATGACATAGTTACATGTTACATCTACTTACTATAATAACAGTAAAATATGCATAATTACAAGCAACTAAGCCTAAATCAAACCCTAACCCTATAGTAAGTGCATGTAGCTATTAATATTACGCAGTATTTACATTGTAACAATGTCACCTTAAAATAAAGTGTAACATCATTTCTGCATTGTACCATTAAAGTCAAATTACTAAATACATACAGAAAAGTCTACAATTTCTTAAACACAGTACACTCTTTACAGTCTTGCCCTGGTAACACTTTATTTTAAGGAACATTCCTCACTACTATACAGCATGCACATTACTAGCATATTGGCTATTTATTAGTACTTATAAAGCATACTAATGCCTTATTCTGCATGATTATATTTTAGATCCCTTACCCATACCTAAACCTAACTACTTGTGTACTAACTATTAATGAGCAGCGAATTAGGAGTTTACCGAGGCAAAAGTCATATAATTTATAGTGAGACCTGGACTTTAAAATAAAGTGTGACCCTTGTCCTAAATTTGAAGACAAAAATTGTATGCATATGCAATATTAGCTTACCTCTTTCAGTAACCTTTGGTCCTATTAGAAATAAAAGATTCTTCCTAAAGCATGGTTCAATCCTATGGGAAAGTAAATATTTCCAAGCTGTCCATGCCTCTTCTTCACAGCAGTGGAGTGTCACAGTGACAGCATTTATTGTTGCTGAAGTACTGCGCAGGGGAGGAGCTAAATGATATTAAAAGGGCTTTTAGAAAGTTATATTTAAGAAAACTGAGATGCATTTGGATGTGGTTTTTAAAGAATTAGACAAAATGCAAATTGTTTTGTTTCGATATAAATCACAAAAAGTTACCATATGATGGATACAAAAAAATTTACTTTAAAGATTGTTACAAATCATGATTTAATAATGCGTTCACTTTCCGTTAAAAAAAGTTCAGAGAGCAGTAAATAATCTCCAACATGGCCAGCAACACACAAATGATACAACCAGACCTGCAGCAACAGGCCTTAGAAGGGAAAAATAAAGTCTTACTGAAAATAAGGAGTTTATTGACTGTTATGCAGCAATCCCTAGAAATATATTTCTATAAATAATGAAGTTGACAATTCTGCAAGCAGATATATCCAAAATTAAATACACAATAGAGGGCCCAAGAATAAATGTAGATCACAGCACTATATGACACTTAAATTTACTCCCAAATATAAATCATCTCATTTATTATTCTGACTAGCACAGCTTCAGTGTGTGATGGGGATTCTAATTCTTTAGACATAAACGTAAGATTTAAGATGGGTCGATGTGCTTCTGAAGTGGCATTTAGGTGCTTTTCCACAGACTGTTTAAAGCTGCTGAGAGATGGCATAAACACATTTACACAGAAGTTACAGTACACTTTGATACTAGGGGATAAGGTTGGTCAAAGCAGGAATAATTCAGTCTGGCTTTTATGCCACATAGAGCAGCTTTAACTCGACTATGTAAAGTTGCCTTGATTAACCAATTAAAAAAAATTATGTTGTGGTTTCTTGATAAATTTTGCAGAGAAAAGAAAACTATAAAGATTTGGAACACAGTAGTGTTGGGTTTTCTTCTTCTTCCTTTTCTTTGTTTCTGGGTGTTAAAACAAATCTTTTGAGTGAATGATTCAGTGACTCTAAATTCAAATAACTATCTTATAATGAGTGTTTTTGAATTAATTTATTGAATGAACGATTCAGTAATTCACTCATAAAGACAGTCACTTGTCATCTCCTACTGGTGTAACCTGCAGAAAAAAAAAATTTGCATGCGTTTTTTTTCCGTTTTCCCCATCCTTTCCTATCAAAATGCATGCTACGGATGCGAAAACGCAGAAAATCGAACCTGATCCGAATTTTTTTTGACGGACGAAAGTTTCGGAGGCACTGTGCAAACGTCATTGACACAACGTGAGGTCGTATATATTTTTTAACGTGCGAAAATTTTGGACTTAAGGTCTCTGCACACTAAAAAAATTCGGATCAGGTTCGATTTCTGCGTTTTCGCATCCGTTGCATGCATTTTAATAGGAAAGGATGGGGAATACGAAAAAACGGAAAAATGCATGCGAAAATTTCAGACTCAGTGTGCAATGACCTTCAGTGTGCAGAGACCTTTACTCTTGTCCAGGACATCCTGCTCCAGCTGACGTCAGATGCTGGAGCTATAACATGAATCAAATCAAATAAATAACATTGATAAAATATCATATCCTTAAATGGGAGTGTTTCTTTATTTACAAGCACTTTTGACTTGATATCTTAAAAAATAAACTTCTTTAAACAATGCAATTTGATTTGTGAATTTAAATTCTCACATACTGACCGGTTTGTTAATGACACCTAATAAAAGTTATTCTCAAATCATGCTGTGATCAAAAATCTTCAAATTGATTTAATTTCTGGCCTTTAAACTGTCACTAGAAAATACTTGGTGTGATAATGGCAGCAGTATATGAGACAGTTATTCTTCATTATAAATAGTAAGAAGAACAGAAGCTTCTGTAATTAAAGAATCAGTCATTAATTATATCATCATGACGTTGATGCACAGTGTTGGGGAAAGTTACTTCTAAAAGTAATGCATTACAAGATCGCTTTAGTCCCTAAAAAAGTAACTGATTGCGTTACTTAGTTACTTTTTATAGAAAGTAATGCATTACATTTCTCATCTGTGCTGGGCTTGCTTGTTTGTTTTTAGTATAAAAAGTTCTTTCTGACAAAAAAATTCATTTTTGCTTAGTATGGTTGAATTGGATTTTAGAAGGTCAATGGGATTAAATACATAAAGGGTTTTGAGGAATACTGAATCATTTTTTTTGTCCAAGCGAGATGAGCATATTCACATTTAGTCTAGAACTACAGTAACCATCATGTTTACACAGTAAACACAATGCAACTTCTGATTTCTCTCAGCATGGGAACAGGAAAGCTGCTAGGCAATAAAGGGGAAAACAAAGTAACTGGTGGTACTTATTTGAAAAAGTAACTTATTTTCTTGTAAATTAAAAAGTAATGTTTTACTTTACTGATTACTTGAAAAAATTAATCTAATTATGTAACTTGCGTTACCCCAACATTGCTGATGCACTTGTACCATTCTGTCTCACTCTGGTTCTCCTTCTCAGCCTATTTAGCAGCTCTGGTTGAAGAAAGTGGAGATCGGTCCTCCTCCAGAAGCTCTTCTGGCTCTTCTTCTCCTCTCTCCCTCCATCAGTCTTAACAAGCCCAACAGGCATCTCATTAGACCGATGAGGATGTTTCTCCACTGTGTTGGTGGTGTATTTGAGTAGTATACAACGTTCGTGTATGCACTCCATATCAATCGCTTTTTTTTAACTTAGTTGTCCCACGATAAAACTGTTTATCGTTTACTAGATACTCTGAAACTTCTACCTACACAACGACTTTCATGGCTTTAAATGTTGTAATAGGTGACATGTATGGGTACAATAATGAAAAAAAAAAAAAAAAGATATCTCAATACTTTTGGGATTTTTTTTGATAACGGCAACTAAAAATGATCTTGAGTGTGTTTTTGTGCTGGTACTTTGGCTGGTTTAGGCCTGCCAATGGATAAATACTGTAAATATGACACTAAAACCAACAGTTGGTGGTGGCAGGTTCCTGCCTTAATGAGGAATTCACTGAATCACTCATTCAAATGATTTGTTAAAAGGAGTTGATTCATTTAGAAATGAACCAAGCGACTGTCTCCATGAATGGATCATTGAATCAAATGATTTGTTTAAAAACAGATTCATTCAGGAATGAAACACCACATTGTTGCCCTGAGACGTGCAAATATTCTGCTCTGACTTTGTTTGGAACTATTTTTTGTTGGCAATATTTGGGAAAAAATGGCACTATTGCTTGTGTGGTACAACTATATCATTTTATAAATATCAAAAACATAAACCCATACAGGGATGTTTTGCTTTCATAACTTGAATTATAGGGGCATTCTACATTCTTTTAGTAGAGACTAACTTTCTCTGTTTTTGTGATTTTTTTTTTTTTTTTTTTGATTGAACAATACCAATTTATTTTCACAGCCTTCATTGCTCATATATACCAAGGGGGCAAATAATTCTGACCCCAACTGTATTATAGCTGAAACAGAACATCACAGCTAGCAGAAAGCTCTTTTAAGTGTGAAAGTTTAACTAACTTGAAATCATACTGCTTACTGATTTTGTAATACAAGTTCTAATTTGTAGAAGGTACTGTATAACTGATGCCAGCTAATAATTCTTCAGTGTATCTTTCTATAAGATTGTTATTTGTTCATAGCAACCAAGAGTCATCAAGGTTCCACCATAAACACTCAGATCCAGTCTGTAACCAGTGTTGAAAAAGTCACAGAAACTGATAAAACCTTAAGTCAAGGCTATTTCTATGATGAATATACATTTTTGTAGTTATTAAATGCTTTACCAGACAGAAATTGCTGAGAATTTGCTATTTATGAGTACAAAAAAAAAAAAGTTTTATCCTAGAATTGACAAACAAACACAAACCCATTCATCATAAAGAGCGTGACCTCTAAAGAATATTCAGAATGACAGAACTTTATTTTATTCCTACAGCATTCATTGGATCTTCATTGACCTGACAGACATTGTATGCGCCACTGTAAGCATCCTCTGATAATACAACATAAGTTTGCTGGCAGTGCCACCTAATAGTCAAAAGGTAAAAATTTTAGGACAAATTAACTCTCAAATGAACTTATCCATCTTTCTGAAATTTTGCATTCCAATCCGTGCATTACTGCACACCAATTTAGTATGCCACAATTTTTAATGCGTAACATTATCTTATTTTCTTCTTTTTAATTAGTGACAACATGTTTTGATTCAATTAAATTAACTGAGCTGAATTATAAAATGTTATCTAATATAGATATTTTCCCCTATTTTTCATTATGAAAAGCAGAAATGAAAACAGTGCCATTTCTTTAAAACACATTTCTTTACTGCAGTCTGTAGTGAAAACAAATCATACCAACAACAACTTGGTTTCAGCTAGAGATTTACAACAGACTACAGTATGACCATGGAAAAAGGTCTGCAATTTAATACAAAAACATGTTTTGCAATCATATGCCTAATGACAATTATAATTAACAGTATAAAAGGGATTAAAATTTCAGCACTTGCTATTGGGAGTCCTGTAAATTTGTCTTTTCTTCAATGGCCTGTTTGACAATTTCAGCCAGCTTTAAGCGATCTACTTTGTCTGAAAATGATCTACCTGTGAAGAAAGAAAAACATAACAGGTTGCTATTATACTTGATCGAATTTATGCAATTAATTAGTCAAGGATGGCCCACACAGCTGTTTGTAATACTTACTGCTTGTGTTTTTCCAGTGTTGGTTTAAAACAACTTGTCTACAACGTCACATTTAATTTGACAATCATTTCATCTGACTTGACCAAATCTTTCTGCTACTGCCAAGTACTGGTTTATTCACTTTCAAAATTAACGCATTTCAAGCTCTTTCTTCATAACCAATTCAGTATCTTAAGCACTTGAAAGCTTAAAGAAAAAATGTAATTAAAATTTTGAACTAAAGCACTAATCCTACAATTCATTTACACAGAACCAAACCCTGCGAGCTCTTCCCTGAATCTGTAACCCTATTGTTTAGCTGCTACGCAACTAGCACTTCCTTCATGAAATGCAATTTTAGTCTTAATTTTTGTCCATCCAGTCATCGAAAGGCCAAGAGCATTCTGACCAAAAATACCTATTCTGACATTTCTTTGATGTTGCTCTTGACTGTTTATAACCAACGTATTAACATTAGGATACCATTTTAGGTTATAAGCAATTAAAAATCCACTGATTCAAATGACAAACTTCAATCTTTTTGATATGAGCTCTCACCTCAAATTCATAGATTCAGACATCCAATTTTAGTCTATAGTAAAAAGTTGGATGTTATTCTACCTTTATCCACAGTAAAGCTACTAGTAAATAAACTACAGACACAAACACGTACCATCCCAACTTAACCCGTGCAATCCATCTCTAAGTAGTTTGCAATCTCGATTGAATCGCCACGCTTCATGCATAACTTCATTTAGCTTCTCATCCTCATTGTCACCTGTAAAAACAGCACAAAGATACTGCAAATTGTTAAATCTTGTGTTTCTAAAAAAAAATTTAATGAAAGCTACACATTCAAAGCAAACATTTCTGGATTTGAGGACTGTTGTGGAAAATATCATGACCAGTGTCAAACAACTACCTTCTATCTCACTCTTGAGTTATTGAAGAATAACCAGTGGATTATGAACACCACAAACCAACAATGCATGTCCATACGTACCAGCCTGTGGTAAGATGCACTGTGCGATTACATCCCGTAGTTTTTCCAGAGCCACGTTGGTGTCCTCAGCCTCATTCTCAGGATCATTGATGAAAAGTTCATCGCTGGCTTTGGTGCTGCATGAAGGAGAAATCAAACACAGATCTATAAGTGCATTCTGCTAATAAGGACACAGAATAATGTCAATTAACTGAAAAGGAACACAACAAGAATGAGAGACTCACCCAAGTAGCTTTCTCTTTCTCAAAATGGGGTTGTTGACCGAGTTGAGCGGCTTTAGACTGAGATTCAGGTCCTGTATCCTCATGTTAGCCAGTTGTTCAGCATGGGCCTGTTGGATTCCAGCCACAACTGCCTGAATGAACAATATAACAACACGTAACTTTTATATTGATTATGCATATACAGCAACAGTATTCAACATATGAAAGGTAGTGCAGCAGATGGGAGGAGAAATCATTCATGCTTCTTTGTACAAAGAGTCGATTCCGAGTTCAAGTTTTAACCTCTGAAATTGAAATTTTCATAATTGATGAATTTTTCACCATTAACTCCATTAATTTTACTTCTATACAACTACTTTGAAACAATCTGTATTGTATAAAGCATTATATAAAAAATAAATATGAAACCCTAGCACAACAAATTCAGATATTTCGGAAATACCAGTAACTAGGGGTGGGGCGATATGACCAAAAATCTTATATCACGATACGAGTAATTTTATTTCATGGTAACAATATGTGTCACAATGTAGTTATTTTTGCTTTAAATGAGGTCTGTATGATATCAAAATTTTTAATACCATAGAAATTTCATAATTCTTTTCACCAATGTCAATACCACAAAAAACTAACACTAGCCTGAAAAAAAAACAAAACAAAAAAAACTCAAGCTCACTGAAGACAAGTAAACAGTCAGTGATTAAATAAGAATAAAGACCTTATTACAAACAACAGGACAAAAAAAAAAACTACAGTAGAACAAATAAATAAGAAATGCTACATACATTGTATGAAGTAATAAAACTGCATATTTTTCTCTGTGTAAATTAAATATATTTCTTCCTATTAAAGTTACAAAAGTGATTTAGTCAAGAGCAGTGAGAGATTTTCTTTCTTTTGTTGTTTGATTAACATGAATGACATAGCAGAAATATAAGACTGCTGTCACTTTAAGAGCTGCCCGGAACTGCAATGCTTCAAAATGCATGAAAACGATAAGTTTTCATGACCACACAGCTCGGCAACATCGCGTGACCCTGTAACCACAATAGAGACAATAGTCCAAATTCTCTACTAGTTGACAAATTTTTACCAGTTAATCGTGTCTACCAGTATATCGCCTACCCCTACCAGTAACATGCACAAACATACTACACAATTGCACTCCCTTCACAGCCTTAAGCTTGGATTTCTGCACACCAAAAGATAAATATATAAAATATACAAATAAAATCGAGCAAATAGAAACTTCCACAAAATTCTGAATAGGTACAGCAAATTACCTGGCCAATCACAGGCTTTATTTGAATGGATTTCAGTACTATTGAGCACTACTTGAGCAAAAATACCGCTTTACAAGACAATGGACGGGCATTTTGTTTACCCAGTATAAGATGTTTCTGCTTTGTCTTTCTGAGTGGTAGTTGCTTGCCAAAAGTTACAGTGTGTAAATTCATCTTACACCAGAACAAGATGCTAAAGTTCAACTGAACAATACATTTTCCCTCCCACATTTAAATTTACCAATAATGAAGTTAAAAACAAAATGAAAATGTTACTCCAGGGGGAATGTCTGCAACGAGTGCATTAAACATTGGCAGATACTACTCAACTAAGCTTTTAAATGTTGTCTTTAGTTGGAGCTCACCTTGTCCATCATCATTTGAGCAGACGGAAGCACATTGTCCAGCGCTTCAGTGCAGTTGAGCCAGGGATGGGCTAACACTTCCTCTATGGTTAGTCTCTCCTCTGGCTTCACTTTAAGTAGCCTTAATGCAACAAAATATATTAGAGCTGAGTAACAAAAGCATTGGTTTACACCACTTAAATTATGCAGCAGTTTACCTAAATTTACATAGCTACTTCATTATTTTTTCAAGATAGACTAAAGATGGTTAATAGTCGCCAATCATGGTCGCTTTGGATAAAAGCATCTGTTAATGCATAAATGTACAATGTAAATCCTAATCTCGTAGTGGCGTTAAAGAATTTGAGCAACTAATAAGAATGAAAGGTTGGCAAACCACAGCTCCAAAAACACAAAAATGTTTATTTCATGTTCTCACCACAGGTGACATTTCGTATCAGTCTGATGAGGTTAAGGCTAGAAGGGATACAGCTGCGGCTACTGAGCATGTGCACATCAATATAGCTGAATTTTTGTCACACTGCAATAATTATTTTTTGCAGTAGATAATTACTTTTTTATTTGAGGGGTAGATTTAGAGTTTGGGTAGGTGTGAACGTTAATATCGTTAACGTTAATTTCCGGCCATAGCTGTATCCCTTCAAGCCACAACCGTTTGATGAAGAGCCATAGGGCTCGAAACATCACCTATTGTGAAAACATAAAAAATGAGCTGTGGTGTGCTAACCTTTCCTTCTTTTTATTGTTTACAATAATTGAGCACCTTCATTGAGGTTTTTGTTGCCCGTCAGATGTGTGCATTTTTTAATTTTTTTGAGAATTTGAGCAAATGACATCAAAATTGGCAACAAAGATTTTAAAAATCACCTTAATTATTCTGCCAAATTTCAAACCGTTTTACCATACAGATATAGGGGATGCTGTAGACTCCCAGCCACAAGAGTAAAAGATTCAATACATGTCTATGCACATTCTGTTCTTGACCCTAAATAAAGTAAGGAAGTATTTTTTTAATAAAAGAGAAAGTAAATGGAAAGACACTCACTTGCGGACAATGTCCTTGGCCATTTCAGATATTTGACTCCACTCCTCCTCTGGGAAGTCAAAGCTGCCAGTCATGATTTTTTTGCGCATATCTTTTGGGATGGTACGGCTGTGGTGTTTGGAGTAAAATGGAGGATATCCGCAGAGCATTACATAGACGATCACCCCTAAGGACCATAGGTCACAGCTCTAAAGGGTGGAAAATAAAAGGAAGAATGAATGCACTGGCTTCACAGCTAGCAAGCTAAACACCTTCAGTCAATTCTTGTGACGAGGCTGAAAATGAAAAATGTGAAACTAGGGATGTAATGATTCACTCAACTCACAATGCGATACGATTCACAATATTGATTTCACGATATGATTTTCTCACATTTGTTTTTAACAACATGAGATTTAAGACAAATTATAAATGAAAAGTTGTCCTTTCTCAGACAAAATGCTGCATGTTTCTTTGTGAAATTGAAATGACAAATAACAAAACTAAAAAAAATTTGAAAACATCCCAAATTAGGGCTGCACAATTAATCGAATGCGATAGTCATGCACATCTTGTCAGTAAAGCCAGTTCTGTGATTAGTAGTAAATCTCCATCACGTGCTTTCAGATGGAGCAGTATTTAATGCACAGAGCCGCAAAACTGCGTTCATAATCGCAGATGATATAATCGCACGATAATGAAATCGAAGATATCGTTCTGCTATTACGACAGCTGTTTGCGTAGCTTGTCAGTGAACTACGGCTCTGTGTAGTAAATGCTGCTCCATCTGAAAGCACGTGAAAATACGACATTTAATAACGTTTTTACTCCAAACTCACTTCATAACGTCAGTCGAGTGTTTGAAATAAATCCTTCTGTGAGATGATGTGGCTTCTTAAACAGAATAATTAAGGCACGCAATATTTCATAGTATTCTAAGCAGTGATAAAGAATGTGTTGATTAGCATTGCATTATTATATACATTATTATAATAAAAATTATAAGACGATGAACTCAGATAAACCATATATTGTCACAGTCGTGTCTTTTGTCTATTAGTCACGTTGAATCAATGAAAGCAGTTAAATCTTCTGTTTATTCAGCTGCAGCAATAGACATTTCCTGGATTTTTTCTGAGGGGCATATATGGAGTTTCAGCATGAGAGCGCCCTCTGGCCTTCAGATGGAGATTTACTACTGATCACAGAACCATGCTTCACTGAAAAATACTTATGACAATCGCAGATTCTGCCTAATCGCGATTTATCACCTTTGCGATTTAATTTAGATTAATCGTGCAGCCCTATCCCAAATCAAATGAATAAATAAATAAATAATACAAATAAAATAAATCTCTTCATTTAAACAAACTGAGGCCTGTGCCCTTTATATTTTATGTAAACAAAAACTTTTATTTTGGACGCGATTAATCGTTTGACAGCACTAATATAATAGGATGAATTTTGGATTAACGTTTTTGAAGAATGAGCCATAACACTGAGTAACAAAGTTTACCTTGTTGTATGTGTAAGGTGTGGGTGAGGTAGGTATAATTCCAGACTTTTCTTTCTGGTGGCGTCTCTGTGCCTCCAGCACCTATTGAAAGTTAGTTCATATTTGTCAATTAGGTCATATAAAGTTTCGGACTGATTAAAGATTTCATGTGTGGCTGGCAAGATGGATGTTTTTATTTATCATCATCATCAAAAAGAGGAAAAAAACACTGAAAACATTACCAATTTATGTTTTGAAGGGGCCATATCACATCACCAGTCAAAAGTTTGGAAATGTTTACTCATTTTTATCATCATAATTATGTCCCAGAATTAGAATAATCCATGAAACATGACCATGGACACTTGTTGGCTTTTTCTTCCACTATTCAGTTCAGACATCTATTAAATAAATTGATTAAAAGTTCAGTTTCGCTATTTTGTCCCTTTATTATCAAGGCAAGGAAATGTGGATCAAGGAAAAAAGGATCAAGGAAATATGATTTTTCATGATTTGACCCCTTTGAAAGTAAGAATTATGAACAGTCAACTTTTACATCTATAAAAAGTCACTAAGGTCTTACCTGCGGTGCTACATAGTACGGAGTGAACTGTGGGGTCATTAAATCACCTTGGTCGATTTTGGCAAAACCAAAATCACACAGTTTTACAGGAGCATCCTGATAGGGTCAGACACAAGAAACATGATTCAAAATATGTCCTTACTAAATAACATTTGCTTAATTTAGAAAGATTCTAAAGTTGAAAATTATTTAAGAAAAAAAAAAAAGTATATATGTGCACTGTAATCAATTAAATAAAATGAATTTATGGAACATTATTCAGGTGTCAGATCTCACCAGTGAATTGTCCTTGAAGAGCAGGTTCTCTGGTTTCAGGTCTCGATGTGCAATATTTAATGAATGACAGTGTTGTAATGCAAGGCTTATCTGTAAAAATGACAGAAGAAACTACTTGATGTATATACAAGTTTTGATGTAAATTTTAATGTAGACTACTTATAACAATGTAATTGAAAATAACACTGTATTTGTTTAAAGGGCCCATGTTTTACTTTATTGTAAAGTTAGTCATATATGTCAAGCATTCCATGTTTACACTATTATGCGATCCTTAATTTTATAATGAAAAATTATTTACGTTGTTAACAGATAAAATCACCAGAATAAGTGGAAAAAAACAACATACATACAAGAACAATCGTTTGGTCATCTATGCACCCCTAAGTAAGTCATACTGATGGAAACATGTCAAGTCATACATTGGTCAATAAACATGTCATGAAGTCATAAACACAATCCATTTTTCCCAGCATTGGACATATTTATTCATCCATAGATTTAATAAGGTCATTCTCTCCATGTTTTGGACATTGATAGGGATGGGCGATATTTCCCAAATACTAATTGCAATACTTTTTTCCACATCATATGTGACTCTGGACCACAAAACCAGTCTTAAGTCGCTGGGGTGTATTTGTAGCAATAGACAAAAATACATTGTGTGGGTCAAAATTATCGATTTTTCTTTTATGTCAAAAATCATTAGGATATTAAGTAAAGATCATGTTCCATGAAGATATTTTGTAAATTTCTTACCGTAAATATATCAAAACTTCATTTTTGATTAGTAATATGCATTGCTAAGAACTTCATTTGGACAACTTTAAAGGTGATTTTCTCAATATTTTGACTTTTTTGCATCCTCAGATTCCAGATTTTCAAATAGTTGTATCTCGGCCAAATATTGTCCTATCCTAACAAACCATACATAAATGGAAAGCTTATTTCATCAGCTTTCAGATAATGTATAAATCTCAATTTCGAAAAATTGACACTTCAGACTGGTTTTGTGGTCACATATATGATACTGATATTTATCATGAAATTCATTCACCATTACCATTAATGGGGAAGGAAATGCTTTCCACATTTGTTTGTTGTTTGTCAGACCTTGAGAATGAATGTTAACGTTAACTTGTTAGTTCACAAACATTCATTCACACAGAGAACATGCAGACCTATTAACGGCATGCAACTGACTGGCTGCAGTCGCCTTTATTTCTGCTGTCTGATTAATCCATATTGAGTAAAAATGTACAGAACTTATTATGGTTCTTCACATAAATTTTTATCACAATCTCAATATATGATATAATTTATCACCCAGCCCTAGACATTGGTCTCAAATATCCAACCAATCAGGCTTTGTTGGAGGTTTGGACTGTAACAGCTGCTCATAGTATCTTTAATAGATACTCTTTCACCATCAAATGAGCTGCTATGTTACCAAAACAAACTATATTAGTTTGAATATTATGCATTACCTCCGGACAAAAGTATGCCTTCTCTCCAGACCTGAGCTACCTCAACAGTATGGCCTTTAACTGTAAAGACAGTACCTGTTTAGTGACCTGGCTGGCCATCTTTTCTGTAAAGTGCTTGTGCTGGCTGATTCTGTGGAACAACTCGCCACCTTCCATCATTTCCATGACAATCAGTAACCTTGCCCTATCAGAGAGAAGCACAGAAAACA
This sequence comes from Tor tambroides, assembly GCA_021397915.2. Taxonomy (NCBI): domain Eukaryota; kingdom Metazoa; phylum Chordata; class Actinopteri; order Cypriniformes; family Cyprinidae; genus Tor; species Tor tambroides. The sequence continues at coordinate 74,038 of JAFVLL020007034.1, read as the reverse complement.
GTATTTATATCTTAAGATGGTTAGAGCATTAGCCAACATTTTCTTGTACTGTACGTGTTTTTCCCAGTTGTGTGCACTGAAGCTGTTGAACTATACTACCTTGGACTGGATTCATGGGGAAACTGTACACTGTTGGCATACACCTCCATTATTTTCACAATGTTGGGGTGAGAGGCACACATCATATGAAGCCTGACCTGCAAATAAAAATCACAGCAGAGAATTTAAAGTTGCACTTGGAGATGTTCTGTAAAGTCTGACATTTCAGTTTATTAACCTCTAACACCTCACACACTACCTACCTCATTGCGGGCTTTGGGTCTGTCAATCAAGATCTTCAGGGCAAACCGTTCTTGTGTCGACTTCTTCACACATACCCTGAAGAAAAAAAAAAAGAATATGAATGCACTGCATCAATTGGCTTTTAGTAAATAGCCAACTGATGAATCCAGTTAACATCTTAACTCAGTAAAGCAGGAATATCTATCATTTTAATGGAACAGTTTATTGAAAGGTTTATTAAGTTTGAATATGTGTATTTGTTGAGTGTCATATTTGATCCATCAGGCTTTTATTGCTCATATAGTATGATACAGTGAGAATATGGAGGAAAAAACACCTCAGTTTTATTTACATTACCAATTCCCAATAATGTTTTGGAAAGATGATATTTAAATGCTTAGTTTTATGATCAAATCTCTGTAGTTTCAAAACATTATGCAATGCAATAGAATGATGATAGAGATATGAACATGCTGGACTCATTAATCCTAAATAATTCCTTCATACATCAAACTTTTTTCCCCCAATGTTTGTAGTTGTTCTGGTGCTTATGAAAGGATTCAGAAATATTTCCTTAAACCGAGATTAGTTCCTACAGCAGGAAAGAGGCTATTAACTACTTCTGCTAGTGGAGATTTACAGCTGAATGTCATTTTTATTTAAAGTATTTTTTATGCAAAAATGACCTTTCAATATACCCTTCAAACTGGACATAACAGCATACCTCACAGGACCACTGATCCCAGCTCCCAGCTTCTGTGTCCAATTGATGTTATACTCTTCCAGGATTGATGTCTCCTGTAACAAGAACATACAGTATTTGGGAACAGTTCATTCAATTCACTCATTCATTGGCATGACTTTTAAACAGTATGCATAACTATTATACATGCAATTGATTACTTTGCCTCTGTTTGGAAATTGTTGGTTTCTGCATTTTGCATCATGAGATGCATAAAACTGAAAAGGCTTTAATGCATATTATGTTAGATATAACTAGACATGACAAGCAGTTTTCAAAGAGTTATGATGTACAAGTCAGTGACACAATATGTAGTAGAAAAAACATGTATTTAATGGGAAAAGTCTTCAACAAATTGAAATGGAAGTCAAAGAGTAAATTACTACATAGTCAAATGTACTGCCATTTTACTGAATTCAGTATTCAGTGGTCTTGTTGCTATTTTAAATGATCATACTGCATTTGTTTAAATTAATGTAAAAATATTATTTACTTAAAGCCAACCGATTAAGTGCTTTTAGACTTGCAAGCTGTATATTTCAATATTATGAGTGGGGTAATACTACACTGGAAGTTAAGGCCCTTACAAATGGGAATAAAAATGATAAATACAAAGAAAACCACAGTGAAACATTTTGGGGAAACTCCTGTTTACTCATACAGAAGCCTGATTTGTACATGATTGTGTAGCTGCACAATCAACTGCCTATATCTCGACGCTGAATTTTCATCGGGCAGAATTTTCTCTTTTAGTGCTAAGATCATTTCCTCGCTGGACTCTGAAGAAGAACGAAGAAGCCTTGTTTCGCTGTAGAAGAGCCCAGTACATTAACTGCCTTGAGATGATGGAAGTTTTTCTGGCCCTAAAAACCTTCCGACCGGCCTTGAAAGGGCACCGCGTCCTTGTCCGTTCGGGCAACATGGCCGTGGTGGCCTTTAGAAATCGGCGGTCTCGCATCACACTCCCTCTACAGGATGGTGAGACGCCTCCATCTATGGGCACATTAAAACCTGCGTTCACTCAGGGCAGCTCACATGCTGGGCAGACTGAACCAAGGACTGGACATGCTGTCCCAGGGCAATGTATCTCCAGGAGAATGGAGACTACACCCTCAAGTGGTTCAGATGAATTGGGCGGTCTCTGAGAGGGCAGAGATGGACTTCTTCACCTCAGAAGACAATTCTCCTTGCCCAACTTATTTCTTGGAGCGAGATGCTCTGGCCCACGATTGGTCCAGCGCTCACCTTTACGCCTTCCCTCCGATAGACCTGCTTCCTCAGGTCATCAGGTGAGTTAGGGAAGTCGGATGCTCGGTTCTCCTGGTGGCCCCACTCTGAAGGAACCAGACGTGGTTCCCCGAGTTGATCCTGCTGCTGTCGGCATCCCCTTGGCCAATCCCACCGAGGAAGGGTACCCTCTCCCAAGTGAGAGACATGATCTGGCATCCCCGGCCTGAGCTGTGGAACCTGCATGTTTGGCCCCTCGATGAGAATCTTTACAGCTCTCTGCGAGGGTAACTAACACCATTATGGAGGCTAGAGCCCTGTCTATGAGATGCCTCTATGCCCTGAAGGTGTTTGCGTTTTCTGACTGGTGTGCAGTTTGGAAAGTAGACCCATCCTCATGTGACTATGTCATCCATTCTAACCTTTCTGCAGGATAAGGGGTGCACCCCTTCTACGATCAAAGTATATGGGGGCAGCTATAGTGGTGAATCATGCTCTCACACTTGGCCTGTCAGTCAGCAAAAATGACCTTGTCGTTAAACTCCTGGGGAGAGCACGGAGACTGAATCTGCCTTGTCCTCATACTGTGCCGACCTGTGACTTATCCACGGTCCTCAGAGACCTTGGAGGTCCCCCCTTTGAACCACTCTAGTCGGCCGAACTTATGGCCCTGTCACTTAAGACTGCTCTCCTTTTGCTTTCAGTCAGCGCTTCCTGCCTTGAGTTTGGGCCTAACGACTGTTCGTCATCCGCTGGAACGCTACTCTCATGTGAACGCACGTGTGACAGTTAGCGGAAGCTAGGGAATAAAGCTTATTAAGTTTTAAATAAGGATATTCTTCCAACAGAAACGCACTGATTCACTTTAGAAGGCCTTTATTAACCCCCTGTGTGGAGCAATTTTTATGATGTATGGACACAGGTTTTTGGCTTCAAAATCTTAAACCCCATTCACTGGCATTATAAAGCTTGGAAGAGCCAGGGCATTTTTAATATAACTCCAACTGTATTCGTCTGAAAGAAGAAAGTCATATACACCTAGGATGGCTTGAGGGTGTGTAAATCATGAGGTAATTTTCATTTTTGGGTGAACTATCAGAGAGTAACTATCAGAGCATATTGAGAGTAGACAGGAGTTTCCCTAAAGCGTTTCAAACATTGCTCGTCCCCGTTATTCTCTGGGAACTTTACTAACCAGAGCGTTTTTCATGCACTTGTCGATTTTGATATTTTTGACTGTTTTGTTCAAAATGAAATAACTTTGAACCTCAAAATGTATGCAAATTAGTGCATATTTAATTAGATAATACCTTTTTGTGCATATTTAAAGATAACATTTCAGGAAACTTGTAAATCAAACCAAATGTCTTAATGTACTATGATTACTCAACTGGGGAATGTATGATGAGATCTGCGGTGTCTTGCCGTGGTATAATTACTGCAATTTAATATAAAAGCAATTACTGTATGGGTTTAATTTGGCAATGAGCAACATTCAACAAACCACATAGTAAACTATGCACTTTATTGTTATCTAAATTATTGGAAATTCAACCAGAATGTTCATTGTGTGGTTCTGAATCAGTGCCTCACCTATTTTTAGACACTCCAATTGAGTCTCATATTGGACTGAGATCTCATTACTCATTATTACTAGTTTCAATAACCTAATATCATCATAAAAAAAATGGTCCTGTTGATATTTTGTAACACTGCTTCTTGTCCCTTTGGACTGCTGTTGAAATCCTGTGCTTGTTGTGAAAATATCATATCTCCAAATCCAGAGACACTTTTGTACGGAGAGAAAATGTTTTGCTGAATCCCTGGTTACATTACAAACAGAGGGAGAAAAACAAGATCATGGTATCCATTATAAATACAGAAATATTTCCTCAGTTCATAATGTACCCAATAATCTTGTAATGTTTTTGTTGTTGTCTATTTGTAATATAGACAGACTTGATTAGCTTTTTCTGTAACACTTTGTTCTTGTTACAAATGTTGCATGTACTTACTTGCTACATATTCCAAAATCATTAAAAACTCTATTATGTACTTCATGTCACTCTCGTTTCATTTAAACACAAATAGCGCCATCGCGCGTCTCAGTTATGTACTTTAGTGAAAATGACCTAAGATGACTTCATTATTAAAAACTGTAATATTCTGTAAGATCAGAACACAGTGTTCGACTGGTATTACGTCAGCTGTTTTGTTAACTGAAATTGCCTTTTTATAGTGGGAGCTTTAAGACAATACGCTATATGCATATATAATACTTTCAATCCAAACTGACATTTCTTTTTGTTTTGTATCTGTATTTTTCTGATAGTAGCCGTTTGACAAGCAGGATAATGTACAGACTGCAGTTCACTACCGCAAAGCGTTTTTGAGGTAATGGAAATACTGTTATGAGAAGTTGCAAAAATACAAAGACATAACTACAGACTTTAGTTTATCATTTAGCCGCCTTACCTTTATGAATCTGTCCACGCTGGTGTCCTCAGACATGATGTTGACTGTGACACTCACTCTTTGGCTTCAACAGGCTCGCACAGGTGCCTAAATCCTACCTAAATCTTGGTGTTGAACGAGGTCTAAGCGCTAAGATGCCTTCTTATGTGCAATTTCCATGCTGTCCGATGAACTTTGGAACACCAGCGCCTTTCCTTGGTGAATGCGTAACTGGCATTAAATGCAATACACTGTCAAACTCCACAAGACAGTAGGAAAGCAATAAAGACGCGAGTTTCTGAGGCTATACGTGCTCGGCTAACATCTTAAGTTACGCATGCATTTCACAGGCAAAAGTAACGTTAGCGCAGACAATAGCCACCGTTTACGTTACTGTTCCTCCAGCCACTATTTGCCAACCGCTCTCCGCTGTTCTTGACAAGAGAGCAACAAAACTGACGAAGGACAATAAAAGCGGTAATTCCTCGTCGGCTGCCCGTTATCGGCAGCAGCCGCCGTTAGCTCTGAAGCTCGCGTTCACAGCAGATGCTAGTTCTCGCGCTCATTGCATTACTTGCGCACACGACCTCTTTGATTCTACGATTTTTCGCTCGTCTATCCAGCGTTCAGCGATTAACAGTGTTTTGAAAAGCACCATAGAGACAAAATACTATCCTGGGTTTGTTTGCTAATGTGCTAGTGCTACCTTTGATCCGAAGCTGGGGAAGCTTGTTCTTCTTTATTATACGCCACATTCTGCGAGCAGCGATGCGGGCGCATTCCGCCACCTAATGCAGAGGAGCTCCGTCAGGCCGACCCTCACTGAAAATAATGCGGGGTTTGTGTCTTGTCTTGACTCGTTTGCTATTAAAATGCGATTCATAAATTTTCTGCTAGAAATTTAATAATTATAATGCGAGCGGTCGTGTTGTGTCTTCACCATAGTAATATGAGGTGAGAATTGTTTCATAATTTTAGATGAACAGATTTTGATCCTGAAATAAATGGGGGAAAAAAAAGATTCATAAATACATTACAAACGGAAATACCTTTTACTGTACCTTATCACACTGCAAAAAAAAAAAAGTTATTCAGTATTTTTGTCTATTTAAATGTCTAAAGATTATTTAATCAACATACATTTATTGAGCAAAATGAAAATATAAGTATTGTTTAATGAGAAACACATCAAATATGTTTGATCCATTTATTTTTGTCTGTATAGTATTACAAAAAAGTTTAATCAGAAAAGGACAAATATTTATGCACACTGAGAAGAAATGAATGAATTAATGAAAACGAATAAATGAACAAAAACCAATAATCTGAAGCATTTATTTCACAAATCAGCACATGCATGCAAATAATTGTAGTACTTATGCTGTCTATATAATGCTTGAATTAAACAGAATGAACACAGCCCAATACACATTTTCCCTCCTTTTGTCTGGTGGATAATCAAGCAATATCTTTTATAAAATCATAGTACATTTTAATAATGGCTGGCATGGCTCTTATAAGAAGGAAATGGCTTCCTTGAATGAATTCATCCATTTACGAATTTTTCTGAGGGACCTTAATTGTAACCTGTGGAGGAAAAGGGTTAGTAAATGATAAACGACAGAATTAATGAGCTGCAATATGGAGACTGTTGACTAAATATACATCTAAACACTGCATAAACAAACAATGAATAAATAAATATATTAAAACTAGATTAATCTACTTGGCATCTTTTAAGTCGAAATAAGCAACTCAAAAGTAATAAGTAATCAATCACTGAGGGAAATCAGTTTGGGCAAATGGAGATTACAAGACAGATACAAGTGTAGAATTTATAGTTTACAATAAAGAGTGAATTATGAATAATGAGTGCACTTTTATATATCTGATAGCAAAAGCTTACCGTTTTGACCTCTGTGTAGTTGTCCAGTCCGTACTCTCCTAACTCACGACCAATTCCTGAGGCCTTGTATCCTCCAAATGGAGCCTGAACTCCAAACACGTCATAACAGTTAATCCTAAGAAAATAAAATGACAAGAACAAACATTTCAGAAAACAACAAAGGTGTCTGATATACCAATATCCAAGATTCCCTTAAAATAATGAAGCACATCACATGCTCACCACACAGTGCCAGCGCGCAGGCCGTTGGATATGTAATGGGCCTTATCGATGTTTTTGGTAAAAACAGCAGCTGCAAGGCCGTATTTGCTGTCATTGGCTCTCTCAATCACTTCCTCTAAGGATTTAAACTTCAGAATTTGCATCACAGGTCCAAAGATCTGACAGTAATAAAAGGGATTAGCATGTTATATCATTTTACTGGATGAAAATCTTACAGAAAAATGGAATGAATAGATAAAATCTAAATAGAATATAAATAGAAATGCATCTACTCACCTCCCTGTGTACAAAGTGTGCCGTATTATTATATTATGGCAAGTTAAAATGTGTATGTAAAATGGCAGATATACAGTAGCTCCTTTGAGGGAAATCCAAAAGAAAAGTCTAAAAATATTATTCATATTAACATGGTTATATTGTGATTCGTGGCGAGATGTGATTGATGATCTTCCCTACATATCTGGTTGTTAAGTGATGCTATGTCTGAATTTGTGTAAGGTCAAGTTTGTACTGCATTTGATGAAGTATGTATGCGTGCAATATTAATACAATCTGCAAAAAAAAAAAATAAAAATAAAATTCTTTGCATAGCAATTCTTTAAATTCCTCTTCCGGTTATCAAAATTCATTACCATATTTAATGTTAAGTGAATTAAAGCCTAAATTAAATCTATTAATCAAGTTTTCACATCTTCAGAAGACTTGGACTAAATTGCTTGATTCATATAGATTATATTTACAATGTCTTTATGAACTTTTTCAAGGGATGGACAGAAATAAGAGAAAACATTTCTATTTGTGTTCTGAAGATGAGCGAAAGTTATACAGATTTGGAACCAGGGTTATTATAGTTTACTAAAACTAAAAGCCTAAAAAATATATATATTTGTCATTTGAAATAAAAAATGTTAATTAACATAAAATAAAATGTGTAAAAAAAAAAAAAAAAAAAACTTTAAACTTATTTATCTGACATAAAAATTAATAAAAATTTTACAGACAACTAAAAGACATACAACAAAATGAAAATGAAAATGGAAAAAAATGGATCCTACTCGATCTCGTCTATAAGTTTAGTGAGAGCTCAAAATTTGATTATGAAGTGAATGGAAAGGCCTTTTCCTTAGTAATGTGTTAATTAAAGTACACACACCTCCTCCCGAGCAATTGTCATGTCATCTTTAACATCGCCGAAGATAGTAGGCTGGATAAAGTAGCCACGGTCAGCTGCCGGTCCGCCGCCGCACATGAGCTTCGCGCCCTCACGCTTCCCACTGCCGATGTAACCAAGAATCTTATGGAACTGTTCTTCATCCACCTTCAGGAAAGAGAGGAGATAATTATCAGAGCACTATGCTGACCGGGGGCTTCATACATTAGTTACGTCTCTGTTCTTAGAAGAACAAAAGAAGTCAACAGGAAGTCCTTACACAAACACACATGTACCTTCATATATAAGCTTCATAGCTTTATGACTGAACTGTACCTGAGGGCCCTGCTCTGTGTTGAAGTTAAAGGGATCTCCCACAATCCTCTTCTTAGCTCTCTCTACGCTTCGCTCAACAAACTCATCATAGATGCTCTCCTGTACATATGTGCGAGAGCCTGCACAACAGCACTGGCCTTGGTTGAAGAACAGAGCAAAATGGGACTGCTCCACTGCCTCCTCCACTGCAAACACAAATATAATTTCATTAAAAAGATCAAAAGGGTCAGGACGTGAGGAATCCAACTTTACTTCTATCTTTACATTTTACCATTCCAAACCTATAAGACTTTCTTACTTCTGTGGAACACAAATGAAGGTATTTTGAAAAAGGTCTTAGTGGGTTTTTTTGTCCATAAAATGAAAGTGACTGATTTTATTGGCAAAAACAGCTGAAGGATCCTTAGATCCTCACATGCAAATTGTGTGTGTCTTGTTTTTATTTTCATGTTTAATTCATTCATAATCATTTATTTACATAATCATTTTATAACCATTAGTCATTCATATGATTTATTATTTGATTATTTTTATTATTTGATTATTTTTTATCATTATATCATTTAAGTATTTTTATTGTTTATTCATTTATTCACTTAGGATTTTTCTATAGTTCATATTTTATATTTCTTATTAATTTTCCCTAGCTTATGCATTTTCATTGTTGTTCACTCTCATACTTCTGGGGTTTCATGAACTGTTTTGTCTGTTTGAATGAGAGCTAGATAAGAGGGAACATTTATGGAAACCCAAAGTTTATGGGATGTTGCTGTGAAGCAGTTTTGGTATAACAGTACGTTGAATTTGTGCTGGTCAGACGAAGTTTGAACATTGAGACATATGCAACTAAGATTGTTCAATAAACTTTGTTACTTCTTTACCATCACTTTGTCTCCTGCTTCTGCTCTTCTTTGGCTTACCTCGGTCAACTTCTTGAACGACACTAGTTTTAGGTATTTTTGGATACCAGACAAGACTTGCTGTTAACAGGGTTTGGGTATTAACAGCGCTGCTGACTAGTTGTTCTGTTACAGGACAAACTGATATTTTCTGACAGGATCTGGCGTCCGTGGCTGGATCCTAATTATTATCTGGCGTGGAGACCCGATCTAACACAGCTGAACCTTTTTCCTCAATATCTTCTTATGTGTTCTACTGTTTCCAAGAGAGTCATACAGGTTTGGGACGACGTGAAGGTGAATAAATCAACTCTGTGGAGCGGTGTACTGAAATGAGGAGGCAAAGTCCTCAAGAGGCAGGATTTATCGCATGAACCAATCACAGCCGACCATAACCAGTCATATCGAATCATATCGCAATTCATTCTCCATAACCCCCCACCAAACTCACTGCACACTTTTGCTTTGTGCTGTTGACAGTCTCTGAATTCATTGCCCTGAGAAAACGTGACAATTCCGTTGAAACTGCAGTTTCTGCTATCCAAATGAACTTTAAACAAAAAAAACATCACAAGTTCTCACAAAATAATTTCTGTGACCTATTTTGTGCATTTCCGACAACTTCAGCACTTCTAAAGAGGTTTGAAATTGTTGGACAATACGGTATTCCATATACCAGCAATGCTACGCGACATGAATAAATTCTACAATTATTTCACTGTATATGTTTATACTGATGATTGAAGTTATTTGTCAGTTATTTGGTGATTGAAAGCTATATTTGTGGTTGTCACCGTCAGTGTGGTTTGTGTGTTGAAGGATGAGGTCCTTGCGTGTCTGTTTGTTTGTAAACTGTGTCGCTGGTGTGCTGACTGCATTTTGACAATGGTAAACAAAGAATGTGTATTCAGCAGTTACATGTACATCTCCCCTCAGGACACCTGTATAGCCTGTGGGACAGGCCAGCACTGCCTTTAAGCTCAGGGTAGTTTGTGTCATTAAGTCTTTAAAAACAGAGTGTTTAATCTAGATAGATAGAGACAGGGTAGAAATGGTTATGTACTACTAAATAATAACATCTGTAAAAACTTTACTAACATTATACAACATTATAGGTGGCCCTCAGGGAAAATAATAAAATATCATCACCCTTTTAAGTTGTCACTGAAATATAAACCACAAATAGTTTCATAAAATGCAGCAGGGGTCAGGATAAATGTGAACTCACTATTAGCATCTGATAGAATGATGTTTGGACTCTTTCCTCCCAGCTCCAGTGTGACCTTCTTCAGATTACTGGTACTTGAGGCCTTCATGATGAGGTGACCTACCTATAAAGCGACCGTAAGATACTCCAGTAAACAAAACAATTTACTGTAAATCACAAATATAATATGAAAGCCTAGGTTTGCTGACCAAACACCATTTTTGTTACCACAGCTATATTCAGTAGCAGCTAATATGCTAATAAGCACACTTGTTTATTTCATTATTAAGATAAGTATTACATATAGGCCTGGTTTCATATACAGGGTTTAGATTAAGCCAGGATTATGCCATGCTTCAGTTAGGACATTTAAGTAGCTTTTATAAATGTGCCTGAGGAAAAAAAAAATATTAGTGTGCATCTGAGACAAAACAATGGCACTGGCATATTTTAAGTTATTTCAAGTTTTATTTTGAAATGAAAATGATTAGATTCTTAGCATTCAAACAGCTCAGAATTGGTGGCGCCGACAGCCCTGTGGTTAGTGCGTCGACTTATAGCGCGACTGTGCTCACGGCGACCCGAGTTCGATTCCTGCCTCGAGGTCCTTTGCTGATCCCCGCTCCCCTCTCTTCACTCAATGCTTTCCTGTCAGCTCTCCACTGTTCTCTCACATTAACGGCATAAAAACCCCATAAATATAACTTTAAATAAATAAATAAATACAATAAAAATATACATTGCTTCAAATTATTAATGTAAATAGCAGTAATGAACACTTAAGTTAATTAAGATAATGTAGAGCATTTCTGACAATACTATTGTTTGATTAATATGAACATACATTGAAAATACAGTCACATGTTTGGGCTGCCTTTACACCACACAGAACCAAGATTTTGAAACAAATCAGATTTTTCCCACCTGGTGACATTTATTATTTATTAAGTCATACTGACATTAAAGGGACAGTCCACCCAAAAAAAATTCTGTCATCATTTACTCACCCTCATGTCCAAACCAAAAAGACCTTCCTTCATTTTCGAAACACAAATGAAGATATTTTTAATGAAACCTAAGAGATTTCTGTCCCTCTACTGAAAGTGGTGTTTCTTCCAAGATTTTGGGTTCGGAACGACATGACAGTGAGCAAATAATGACAAAATAATCACATTTTTGGGTAAACCATCCTCACAAAGATGGGCGTTCTAACTAGAAAGTGCATAAATTATGGTACAAAAGTCTCAGGCACAGTAGATGATTCACAAAAACATTTGTTTTATTTATATATTTTACTTTAGTGTGCACATTTAAAATTTCTAGACAAGTTTGCAAATATTGTAATAAAGCAGCGAGATGAGCAAGGAGTTCTACAACATATGGTATGGCCCAAGTATAATTTCTGTAGTGCAGAAAGAAGACTTTTGCATACTACTTTACTTATACAAGAAATATCTGTTACTGAAGAAAATCCTCTTACCTCAGTGGAGCCAGTAAACGCTACTTTGTCCACATCCATGTGTAATGCAATGGCTGCCCCTGCTGTGGGACCCATTCCTGGGACAATGTTGACGACACCAGCAGGGAAACCCACCTACAACCATTCAAGTGGGTAAGCAAACTGTGATCTTGTACACGTTAACAATGTGCACTTGATGGTGTTGCACTCCGTATGGTTTCACTATTATAGGTTTCTTAACATTAATTATACTGTACACTAAAGAGACGATGCAGGGATGGCCTATTTTTGTAGGCCAAAATCTGGAAACAAGTTTGCATTTTAGCAATTCTGGTCATTGAATGGCCTAAAAGCCTGTGGTGAACACAAGCTCAAGATATTTTCATGTTTTACTCTACAACATAAAAAAACATCAGTAATACAACTCATTTAATGTTGAAAAAGATGGTGGCTAACAAGTGACTAAATGGGACTACAGAGATTATCGAGACATTAAACATCATCACACCGAACAGGTAAACTCATCTCCTCACTAATCCCTTTCACAGCCTCATTGTGTAATCACATACTTACGATCTATTTTAACTCAAACTTTCAGAGAAAATGTTTTAAAATAAACATTAAAGAGTTGTCAAAAGCTGGTGGTGATGTTGAGGTCATGGGTAAAGTTTGTTTATAGCCTACATTTAGCTTTTAATTTCTACTGATTGTATTTCATAAAAGCTGTGTTTATTTGTTAAGATTATCATGATGAACAACAGCATGTAAGAGTAATAAACTTTCATTAGTCACAGAGCTTATTTTCTCCAATAATCCAAAAGCCAATGCAAAAATCAAGTCAGGTTTTAGTCAGAGGAATCAATGTGATGCGAACTACTGCTGGCCTACAAAAATATATCATCACTGCAGTGCTCTATACTTAACAATAAGAGTTCAAGTAAACATGTTATTTTAAGTGCACATATACTGTAGATAATTCACCTCTTTGATCAGACTGGCAACATAGAGCGCAGTCAGAGGCGTCTGTTCTGCCACCTTCATCACCACCGTGTTTCCTGTGGCCAGAGCAGGACCGAGTTTCCAGGCCTGCATCGCCAGTGGGAAGTTCCACTGGAGGACGGTGTGAGGAAACAAAGACGACACGTGAAAGACAGAAAAAAATATGGTATTACTCAGCAAATACATATATAATTCTAAAATTCCACAGCATCTACTTACAGGGATAATTTGGCCACACACTCCAATGGGCTCATGTCTAGAGTAGCAGAAGTAATCACCATCAATGGGAATGGTCTTCCCCTCCCATTTGTCTGCCCAGCCAGCATAATACCTACAGACCAACCAAAACCCAAAAAAGTTCTGACCTTGATTAATTTCACTCCCTATATCAGATTTAATTGCACACCAATCATTATAAAGAACCTTTGGAACTACTAAAATCAGAAGAGGATCAGATCATATCAGATATTATAAAGCTTGTTAGTGGCAGATATGATACATACAGTGCCTTACGAAAGTATTCATACCCCTTCATTTATTTCACATTTTGTTGTGTTGCAGCCTTATTTTAAACTGCTTTAAATTACTTTTTTTCCCCACATCAATCTACACTCCATACACCATAATGACAAAGCAAAAACAGAACGGTCACAACTTTGTACATTTTTTAAAAATAAAAAACTGAAATAAGTACATTGCACAAGTATACAAACCCTTAACTCAGTACTTAGCTGAAGCACCTTAACAGCCTCAAGTCTTTTTGGGTATGATGCAACAAGCTTTGCACATCAGCATTTGGTAATTATCTGTCATTCTTCTCCTCGACTCTTCACCTCTCAAGCTCTGTCAGGTTGGATGGGGCAGATGCACATTTTCAGGTTTCTCCAGAAATATTTGATTGGGTTCAATCCCAGGCTGTGGCTGGGCCACACAAGAACATTCACAGAGTTGTCTATAAGCCACTCTTGCTGTGTTTAGGTTCATTGACCTGTTGGAAGGAGAACCTTCTGCCCAGTCTGAGG
>JAFVLL020007034.1:40000-60033 GCA_021397915.2 Tor tambroides | reverse complement strand
AAGCGGAGATTGTCTCATCAGTTGAGGCTGGTGGAGGTTTGTTTTTGTCATCACTGGTGGCTAATGAAGCAGGGATTGTCTCAGTGGTTAATGCTGGTGGAGATGTGGTCTTTTTATTAGTTGAGGCTGGTGGAGGTGTGGTTATCTCATTGGTTGAGTCTAATGAAAATATAGTTTTTTCATCAGTTGATGCTGTTGGAGGCATGGTCTGTTCATTAGCTGATGCTGTTGGAGGCGTGGCTTTTTCATTAGCTGATGCTGTTGGAGGCGTGGTCTTTTCTTTGGTTGATGCTGTTGGAGGCGTGGTCTTTTTATTAGCTGGGTCAAGCAAAGCGGAGATTGTCTCATCAGTTGAGGCTGGTGGAGGTTTGTTTTTGTCATCACTGGTGGCTAATGAAGCAGGGATTGTCTCAGTGGTTAATACTGGTGGAGATGTGGTCTTTTTATTAGTTGAGGCTGGTGGAGGTGTGGTTTTCTCATTGGTTGAGTCTAATGGAGATGTAGTTTTTTCATCAGTTGATGCTGTTGGAGGCATGGCCATTTCATTAGCTGATGCTGTTGGAGGTGTGGCCTTTTCATTAGCTGACGCTGTTGGAGGCGTGGTCTTTTCATTAGCTGACACTGTTGGAGGCGTGGTCTTTTCATTAGCTGATGCTGTTGGAGGTGTGGTCTGTTCATTAGCCGATGCTGTTGGAGGCGTGGCCTTTTCATTAGTTGAGGCTGGTAGAGATGTGGTTTTCTCATTGGTTGAGTCTAATGGAGATGTAGTTTTTTCATTACTTAATACTGGTGAAGGTGTAGCCTTTTCTTTAGTTAAAGCAGGCAAAGTAGAGATTGACTTGTCGGTTGAGGCTTGTGGAGATGTGGTCTTCTTGATAGTTGTTGGTTTTTCAGGAGTGGATATTACATTGGTTGAGGCTGGTGGAGGAGTGGTATTTTCATTAGTTGTGTTTTTCTCAGCTGAGTTTGACAGAGTTGTCTTGTTATCACTTGAGGCTGGTAAGCTGAAGCTCGTATCATCTGTTAAGGCTGGTTTAGTGGTGACCTGGCCAGACTCGATGGACGCTTCATTGGCTTTGGATGACAAGGACGTGGGTTTCTTTTTCGCTGAGCTCAGAGGTAGATTGTCATTATTGGATGGTATTTCAGGTAAGGTATTTTCTCCAGACTGTTTAAGACAGACAGAAACCTGACCTTCCAACTGTACAGAGAGTATATCACCATTTACTATGGATACCATTTCTGTGCTGGTGATATTACTGTGGGTTTCTTTAGTGCTGGGCTGTTGTAAATCTCTTTTACTAGACACTGTGTGTGTTTTCTGTTCTTCTCCGCTCTCTGATTGGTTCTGTAGGGGTGGCCCATCTCTTTTGGGACTGCCTCCCTCTGTAGGAGGAATCTGAGGTGAAATGATGTCCATTTGGTCATTTTGGTCTTTGACCAGTGCAGAGTTTGGTCTTGTAGAAGTGCCTTTTTCTTTAGTCTGATCAGACAATTCAGTGGAAGAGTTTTTCTCTGTAGTCTGAGATTCTTTATCCACAATTGCTGTGTCTTCCTGTCTTACAGCTGGGGTGTCTTTTGATTTACCATGTTTAGTTGTCTTTGTTGTAATTCCTTCTTTTACTTTCTGCTCAGTTGGCTTTGATGTATTGACTTCATTACTAAGTTTGTGTGTCTCGGTTGTTTTCAGCTGTTCAGCTGTTTCTTTTTTCTTCTGATTGGTAATCTCAGCCAAACAGTCTTTTTCTCGACTCTTTTGGGTTGTCTTTAATGGTCTTTGTGCCGATTTTGGCTCATTTTCAGCAGTGTTTTCTGCTTTTTTCTCAGGTAAGACCAGCGTATCCATCTCACTCCCTCTGTTTCGCATGCCATCTTTACTGGAGGCCACAGCGCTGCTATTGGCTGGCTCAAAGGAGTCTTTAGAGCTGGCCTCCTTCAGGTCCTCTGGGGACGGTGGTTTCTCTTCTTTTGTCACAGATGGATCTGGTTTCCCTGACTCTCCAAACAATGTGTTTACAATCACATCTCTGTTCCTCTGCCCCACTCCTTCTGAGCACTCATGAACAGGCTGCTTTTTGTTGCCGGTTTTCTGCTCCTCTTCCGTTTTTGAGTCAATGTCTGTCCGTTCTGTCTTCTCTTTATTTAAAGTGTGTTGAGTTTGAGAGCTGTCCTTTCTGGATGCAGAAGGATGTGTATCCGAAGCAGCCACTGTTTGTGTTTCTCTCTCCTTCTCATCCTTGCTTTGCGTTTCCTTAGGAACGTTTGTGTCCACATGTGGAGACTTTTTTGAGTCAGATTTTTTCTTTGTGCTTTGCATAATTTCTGCTGCTTTCTCCAACTTCGGAGGGACTTTAGGTTTTCCACTTACG
Organism: Tor tambroides; assembly: GCA_021397915.2. NCBI lineage: Eukaryota > Metazoa > Chordata > Actinopteri > Cypriniformes > Cyprinidae > Tor > Tor tambroides. The sequence goes on along the minus strand of JAFVLL020007034.1, from coordinate 57,664 downwards.
ACGTCCCCAACAGAGTTGGGTCTTTCTTTATCAGAATACTGCTCTGAGGTCTTTACAACGTCTACAAGATGTTTATCCTTGACCTCTTGTTTACCTTGTATGGTGGGGCTGAGTGGATCTTTGCCTCGACGTTTTTTAGACCGCGAGCTGGTCCGGTTTGGTGATTTCACCGGCGGGGTCTCATCAGTAGGTGATGAAACCATTGGCAGAGAATCCGCCTCTTTATTCCCAATGTTTGAGGCACCTGACAATACAGGTGTGCTTTGTGTTGCATTGTGGGATTTGGAGTCTGTTTGATCTATGTTTAAATGAGGCTTGGATTTAGCTTTTGGCTCTCTGCTGGTATCTATCCTTGCTGTAGTTTTTTCAAAACGTCTAGAAGAAGATATTTCAGCCGTTTTTGATAGTCTTTCGTTCAAAGTACGACCAGAAGGCAACATCAGCTTCTCTTCACCACTTCGTCCCGCACTGAAATTCATCGCCCTCTCTTTAACCGTTTGGTTCGGAGGTGCGGAACTGGACCGCGTTCCAGCATTTTCTGTGAAATCTCTGAAACGACTGGCCACATTTCGAGCTGGAGAAATATCCAGGCGACGCAGGTTTGTGGAGCTGCTAACTTCATTGGTGGCTCCTCTCTCAAACAGACTGATCTTGTCTGCGATTCGGCCCTTGTGATGACTGGACTTTACATTGGTGCCATCCACTCTGTCCTCTGGAAATCTGTAGAATAACAATGAATAAAGGTCAAAACTTGCCAAATATCAAGTTCATGTTATTCATATTAGCATCCACTCCCTTCATTAGCTGCTGACTCATTGTCTTTCTGTCTGCTCTTTCTTGTTTCTTCTCTTCTGTTCTTGAAGCAGGCCACAAATCCATTAAGAAACGGAATTCCCCTTCTGCATTTGCATTTTCAGAAAACGCTTTTATTGAAAGTGACCGCGAGATAAAATTTCAGAAGATGCACAACAAATTACAAGCTAATTTACCCTCATGACTTACTCTTGTTGCTCTTTCCCCTACTTTTTTGCCAGTGAATGAGACATGACTGTTAAGCTCCAAAAAGCAAGAAACGCATAAAAATGCATCATAAAAGTTATGACTCTTGCACAATCTTCTTAAGTAATATGTCTTTGTTTGGATGAGATTTGAGAGCTGCAAAAGAGGGGAAAGCTATCAGTAAATAACTAGATTAATACAAATGACATGCATTTTAGCCTGTTTCTCACCCAGAACTATCATATGACTGAAATATACAGCAAGAGTCATATTTATGCTTTTTTTGTTCCTTTTGGAGCTTGACAATACAGGGTTTCTGCAGGTTTTATGGAGGCAAATTAAAGACTTTTAGACAAAAGACTCAAGTAAATGTATCTTGATATAAGGTTTTTTAGATATTTGTACTGGAAACCAAGACAAAAATACTGACATTTGCAATGCACGCAACATTTAATGCCATGACTTTCTGCTCCAATTTAAGCCTTGATTTGTGGAAGGGTGAATTATATTTGAATATACTTCAAAAGATCTCCTTTTGTTTTCAGCAATCATATCAGATTGAAATTGCATTTATTTTTGGATGAACTGTTCCTTTAAGAGCTGCTGGTGCATATAGTAGAAAAATGCAAGGCTGACATCTAGAAAAACTGGCATTTAACTGTATAAACGCTTAATTGTTATGAAAATGCCTCTTTTCAATACAGGGAGCTCCTGGAACCAGGTCAGAAACATTAACCAACAGGTTTTATTTAATCTATGACTTTACAGCCCAGAGGAATGACAACTACCTGATAATGACCTAGCAAGAGAGCATATTTCACAACGTGACGCATGATGTTTTGTCCTGATAATCTTTAAGAAAGATTTCCCACGTTAGCACATTCAACTTCACTTCAAGCCCAAACAGAAACATTTGCTTTAAAAGCCTCATGAAAAAATACTAGAGTAATTTATAGTAAATACTGTAGTGTTTTTGAACCATACTATAGTAAAGTGTATTATACTTTATGTATATTATAGTATTTACAACACTTTGTTAATGAATACTACAGCATACGTATGAACTATAGTGAACTGATAAACTTTAATAAATACTGTATTATACTTTATTTTTTACTACAATAAACTGTAGTGTATTGTAGTATAGTTGTAGAAAACTTAGTACAGTATTGGGCAAAGCACTTTGTTTATATTACTATAGTTGTTATATTACCACAGCAACTATAGAATTACCACAACAAATTAATTCAAGTACTTTACTATAGTATGGTCCAAAAACACTATAGTATTTACTATAAATTACTATAGTTTTTTTTGATGTGGGAAATAAATACTGTAGTATACTTTAGTTTTTACTACAGTAAACTGTAGTATATTGTAGTATAGTTGTAGAAAACTTAGTACAGTATTGGGTAAAGTACTTTGTTTATATTACTATAGTTGTTATATTAACGCAGCAACTATAGAATTACCACAACAAATTAATTCAAGTACTTTACTATAGTATGGTCCAAAAACACTATAGTATTTACTATAAATTACTATAGTTTTTTTTGATGTGGGAAATAAATACTGTAGTATACTTTAGTTTTTACTACAGTAAACTGTAGTATATTGTAGTATAGTTGTAGAAAACTTAGTACAGTATTGGGTAAAGTAATTTGTTTATATTACTATAGTTGTTATATTACCACAGCAACTATAGAATTACCACAACAAATGAATTCAAGTACTTTACTATAGTATGGCTGAAAAACACTACAGTATTTTTTCATGTGGGAAAATCTGAGAATTTTGTTTGCTATTCCTGTAAGCACAGGTATAAACAGGTCAAACAGGTAAATTTACCTCGCTCTTTCATCAGATCTCAGCCGTTTGGTGTCTTTTAAAGTCACATTTTGATCTTCATCTTGCTCTTCCGAGGCGACAAACACTTTTTTAGCGAAGACCACCTCACTCTGAGACACTTTGATGCTTCTGCGCTTGGATTCAGCGCTCTCTGTCAGCCTCACCACCCTTTCCTCGTCCATACCTGAATAAACCAGAGCCGCATGGACAAGCGAATCTGAGTCAGTGTCTTCGCTCAGACGCGTTTCAACCCATTCGGCTCGGACAACATCCTCAGAGCTACCTGAGTTTGGCGCTTCTGCTCCAGAAACATCTAGTAAGCTGTTTTCCGCCTCCTCAAAAACTGAGCCGCTCGTCAAACTGGTTGCTCCAGGGCTTTCCGGTTGCTGATTGGTTGGGGATTTCACTGGAGCCCCGCCCCCATCTCCATGAGAGCTCCGCCTCCTCCTGCCAGATCTCCTTCGGCCCATGTGGTCAGGTGCTGTTCTCCTCTCAAAGGACTGGCAGCGTTTGGTTTTTTCGCAGGTTGCACCAGTTCTCTCGACCTGACCTTTTGACCTCTTGATGATTCTCAGATTGTTGGCATTCTTTTTGAGGGATGGGCTTCTCTCTGCTGGATCGCTCTCATCTAATGCAGGACTGTCTGTCTCTTCTGCTTCATCAGGTTGGCTGGTTTCTCTGAGGTCCTTGTCAGGTGCCTCTTCTTGTTGTGTTTGGGAGATGCGATCATCTCCGCTGGACACTGGACTGCCCCAACCCCATGACAGCCAGCTCCCAATGCGACTGAACACCCCTGGGCTCCGCTCTTGTGGACTTTCAGCCTATAAACACACACAAACACATGCAAAACCTCTGAGTCTGATCTGTAACACACACTAAGGGCAGAAATTAAAGGGCAATATTTGCCTAATAATATCTGCTCTAATACTTACACTACCAGTCAAAAGATTTTGAACAGAAAGATTTTTATTGTTTATTAAAGAAGTCTCTTCTGCTCACCGAGCCTGTGTTTATTTGATCCAAAGTACAGCAAAAACAGTACAATTTTTATTATTATTTAAAATAACTTTTCTCTATTTGAATATATTTAAAAATGTAATTTACTGTGATTTTAAAGCTGAATTTTCATCATCATTACTCCAGTCACATGATCCTTCAGAAATCATTCTAATATTCTGATTTGCTGCTCAAAAAACATTTATTATTATTATTTTTATGTTGAAAACATTTAAGAATTTTTTCAGGTTTCTTTGATGAATAGAAAGTTCAGAAGAACAGCATTTATCTGAAATAGAAATGTTTTATGACATTATAAATTTATTGTCACTTTTGATCAATCTAAAGCATTCTTGCTAAACAAAAGTATTCATTTCTATAATTTCTTTACCAAAAATAAATAAAAAAAGATACTGACTCCAAGCTTTTGAATGGTATAGTGTATAATGTTACAAAATCTTTTTTATTTCAGATAAATGCTGATTTTTAGATCTTTCTATTCATCAAAGAATCCTGAAAAAATTTACTTATTTTTAAAAATTTAAATATTGATAATAATAATGATAAAAAAAATGTTTCTTCAATAGCAAATCAGCATATCAGGATTAGCTTTGATCACAGCAATCAATTACATTTTAAAATATATTCAAATAGAAAAAATATTTCAAAATTGTACAGTTTTTGCTGTACTTTGGATCAAATAAATGCAGGCTTGGTGAGCAGAAGACACTTCTTTAAAAAAAAACAATAAAAATCTTTCTGTTCAAACACTTTTGACTGCTAGTGTAAATGTAACCAGTTACATCAATCAATCACAATAATGTAGACTGTTACATCAACACAAGCCGTTGTTACACTGCAAATGTGGAACAGAAGCTGCATTTATGTTTATTTACACACTGTTTAATGTTTCTCATGTATATACAGAAATTGACTTATTTAGCCTAAAATAAAAAAATGAAAAAATAAAAAAATATTGCCCTTGATATTGTAATAATGATTATCTAATGCCGATCAGTATATAAATATATATATATATATATATATTTTTTTTTTTTGTGGAGAAAAGCATGTCATGCTCTGGCTACAGATGAAACTTTTGATGAAAATGACAAATTTTAGGCTAAGAATTCAAAGTTTAAGTAAACAAAATTGACAAATTTTTATTTTTATGCATACATGTTAATTATAGCCAGTGATGGATGTAATGCATTACTAAGTAGTTAACTAATAAATTACGTAATTTAATTACTAAAAGTAAAGTAAGGGATTCCTCTTAATTTTTCTGGAATTGAATTAGTTGCTTCTGATGTAATTGCATTAAATACTGTATAGACTATAGAACAATTTTATATATATAATAGTAGTGGATTTAGCATCTAATGTTAAAGTGTATGTTTTTAATGAACCTTCTCCTTTTAAATACTTTGGTCAGTCACTAATTACAAAGAAATGAGTAATTAGTGATGCAATACTTGTTATTAGTAGAGTAATCTGATGACACTGTTGAAGATGTAATTAGTAGCTAGTAATTAATCAGTTTTTAGAGTAACTTACCCAACACTGATTATACTGATGCTTCACAAAGCTTCAAAAAATTTATGAATCGTTTGTTTGATTCAGAACATATACAAACGGCCAAAGTCACATGATTTCAGTAAACGAGGTTTCGTTATGTCACAACTCATTTCAAAATGTTTAGAAAACCATTTAAACTGGTTTTTACCTAATCTCTACCAAATCTACATGTATAATGTTATTTGATGAATTGTTAATTACATTTAATATATTATATTTTCAATCAAACATTTGTCATAAAAGCTGTTTCTAACGCAGTTTTGGCCTGAGTTTTTGTTGCATGGTGTTTCGAGCGCTTTGAAACGGTGAATTGTTTCATATGATAAAAAAGCATATGCATAAAAAACATATGATTCAACTAAAACTATAGATTCTCTAGTCACTGGTTAATTGCTCTTACCTTGAAATATCTGAATAAGCGATACATTTCGAAAAATGTAAAACAAAGAAAGATTATCATGCAATAAATGTCTAACATTCTGCATTATTTGTAGGTCACTGATTATGTAAATGAAGTGCTGCTGTCATTAAAGCAAAAGACAGACAAACACAAAAACATTCTCAAATTCATGGTCATTTTTCATATTTTCACTCATGTTATGGTTATAATATAGTTTGACATGAAAAATTGCATTCAGAAATGCAACATAGAAGCATTTCCACAAGAAAAGCCCAATAACACAATTACTAATAACATCAAATCTGCCATATATCTAACATTTAAACAGACTCAGCCTTAGATTGGCTCATCACAACTTACAGTTGTTTAAAAAAACAAAAATATGCTCAGTATAATCATGCTGAACATAGTTTGTGGTATTGTAACAGTTAAACAACTGTGATAACCATCACTGTCATTGAAGATTAAGAGATAGTTTACCCAAAAATGAAAATTCTGCTAAACAGCTGACGGTAGCCATTGACTTCCATAGTATGGAAAATATACCATGGCAGTCAATGGCTACACTCTTAAAAATAAAGGTGCTTAAAAGGTTCTTTCTAAGCAGTGATGCCATAAAAGAACCATTTTTGGTTCCTCAAAGAAGCATTCAGTCAAAGAACCATCTCTTTCTTATCTTTTTATAATCTGAAGAAGCTTTTGTGAAACAGAAAGGTTCTTCAGATGTTCTTTATGGAACCATTTAGACAAAAAAAAAGGCTCTTCTATGGCATCGAGAAGCAGCTTTATTTTTAATAATGTACCGTCAACTGTTTGGTTACCAACATTATTCTTCTTTTTTTTCTTTTTTTTTTTTTTTTAGAGTATCATAAGAAACCCATACAGGTTTGGGACAACTTTGTAAACGATAAACGAGATTTTTTTTTTTTTTTTTTTTTTTTTTTTTTTGTGAACTATCCCTTTAAGGAGAATCATATTCATATGGTTATACTTTATAAAAAAAAAAACTATTTTTGGGATTGGCATCCGAAGGCATTATTCAAAGTTTGACTTTTTGTCTAATAAACTTTAGCAAAGTGTTCCGTAGAGTGTTTTTCTCTCTCTCTCTCTCTCTCTATAGAAATACAGTCCAGAAGTCTGAGAGAATATTAAAAAACGTGATTTTAATGTCATTACAGTTAATTTCATTACAGTTATAGGACTGAGAACAATTAAAAACGCAAAAAAGGCAAAAGATTCTAAAGCATTTCTAGGTTATTATCAAACGCCATTCTATAGAATCTCACACAGAACTCTATAGAGAGAAACTCACGGTCGACCGAAACACCCAGAGAAACGCGTCTTTAGTCCCGCCAGCGAGAGTCGTGAGAGGATCCAGCCCTGCGGATCAATGGAGCTCCAGATCGATCAAAGCGATCAGAAGAGGAGCTTCAGGCGAGCGTTAATTATTAGTGCGCTGCAGAACGCTCGCGGAGAGACTGGGATTGGGTTTCAGAGGATCAGATGAACCGACTCCAACAACACAATGAACAAGAGCACATTCAGAAAACCCTTCAGACGCGTTTCTGAGCTCCCAAAGCACATTTACATAGCCTACAGATCACAACAACAATGATGCTCAGAGCTGGAGGCATTCAGCACACATCCGCTATTGTTCAGTTTACTAACTCTAATGCTAGCTGTTTTCATTATTATACATGCTTATTTAGATTCATCTGCAAGAAAAGCATCCACAGTCAATCATCTCTCGTTAAAGCACTTATGTTTAAAAGAGTCAAAAACTGTTTTTTTCCCCAAAGAACGCTGTTCTAGAGAGCATTTTGAGCTTGGGAGCGTTCTCAAAATGTTAGGAACCAAACGTTCCTGAAGTAACGTTCTTAAAACCGTCTTAATGTTGAGAGAAAGCATTCTTAAAATGACATTCTCAAGATTCTTATGATGTTATTTTGTACTTGATGAACGTTCTACGTTTTCTGTAACCATCAGTAAACTTGACGTTTAGAATGTTACAAATAAACGTTTAAATAATGTTACATTTAAGGCAAAATAAATAGAGAGTAGAACCTTGGAAGAAACATTTTTGCAACCTTTAAATAACATTCTAATCACAGGACATGTTAATTTAAAGTAAAAAACTGTAGTAGATAAATACTAAGTATAAATACTAAATAAAAAAGTTTGTAGAACGTTTAAGAAACATTTTTGCAACCTTTAAATAACGCATACATTTAAACAACGTTATATTTTGGGTGAAAAAGTTAGTAGAATGTTGTAAGAAACTATTTTAGAAGCTTTAAATAATTAAACTGGACATTTTAATGTTCTTGGAATATTTAAAATAAACATACAAATAACGTTATATTTAAGGTTAAAAAATAAAGTTTGTAGAACGTTGCAAGAAACATTTTTGCAACCTTTAAATAACATTCTAATCACGATAAGTAACATTTTAGTGTTCTTAATAGTACAAATAAACATTTCTGTAAGGTAAAAAATGTAGTAGATAAATACTACGTGTAAATACTAAAAAAAAGTTTGTAGAACGTTGTAAGAAACATTTTTGCAACCTTTAAATAACGTTCTAATCACGATAAGTAAACTGGACATTTTAGTGTTCTTAATAGTACAAATAAACCTTTATGTAAGGTAAACAATGTAGTAGATAAATAGTGTAAATACTAAAAAAAAGTTTGTAGAACGTTGTAAGAAACGTTTTTGCAACCTTTAAATAACGTTCTACTCGTGACAAGACAACTGTTTTAGAAACATGTTAAAACAACGTTCCCACAACGTTTTTATAACCTAAATGTGTCACCTGCAACCAAAAAAGAACTGCAGCTGAAACCATAAGTGAAACCTGCAAAACTCAGTGGATTATAATATAATAATCAGCATATTCAGACCAGATCCACACATGCATCCATTCTCCTCATCTAATAATTAAAACAAACGCAGAAAGACTCACAGCCAGTCTTCAGAGTTGAACGTATCTGGAGACGAATCATATCCAATGCAACTGATGCTAAAGTTCTCGTGTAAAGAAAGAGAAAGCGCAAACGTCTGCGCTAATTATTTACCTAAACGTCACACCCACACCTTTAATTCTCAAGTACGGACCTGTTCAGACACTCATTTTGACTAGTCGAGTGTGTAAACAATGAAAAAACGTGCCAGCTTACCATGATCCAGCAGCGCTGCTCTGAGATCAGCTGATCCTGAAGAACAGAGATAACAATATCCATGAAACACTTCTGAAGAAATCTCAACTCATTTATAAATTCAGAAACGAGAGTCTGGTAATAATATCACCTGTGTGAATCCATTTCTATTGCAGTTAGAAGAACAGGTGGATCAGTTTGAAGACAGAGAACTCGACAGGTATGACGACTGTTGTGCAACGGCTGCGGTCTGGCAACACACACACACACACACACACACACACACACACACACTGAATTATTAATGTATGCAAGGCCTCCACACCCACAGTTAGACTTTGGCGTCGACACTAAGTGCTTTAATGAGCAGGGAAACAAATGAAAAGAATCTCCTGCGTTCACACGCGCCTGTGGGAACATGCTTTGACTTGATGTTTTTATAGACTGACAGATGGGTTAATGTTCAATGGAGTTATGGAGGTTTTTGGGTCATTGCTCTCCATTGGTTGCTTGCATTTCACCTACAAGAGGAATATATTAAAAAAGTATTTTATATATACAGTCCTGCAGAGATGAAAGAGTCAGACTCATATGAGACGTGTTATCGTTTTTTTTAACATAACATTATTAACATTATTTTATAAACTTTTCACATTATTAAAGACCGGACAACTGTAAAGAAACATTGGAACAATGTTTGTTCATAACCTTGCCAGAACGTTCTGAGAACGTTACTTGTTAGCTTTGTATGGGAGCTGGTTTAAAAATTGTATTTTTTTTAATCTCTTTATTTTAATTTTCTTAAAAACAGCACACACATAATGCCACAAAAACAGCTACTATATAGGATAAATGTATTTTTATTTTGTATGTGTCTTTGTGTTTGTTATTTTGGTCATTTTAGATTTATTATGCTGGTATTTATTTATACTGGGCCATATAAATGTGTCTCCGCAAAACAGATATAAATGTGTGTTTATATTTGAATATTCCTGTGCTGTGTGTAAATATAAGAGTCCATTTCTGTTATGATTCTAAAAATGTCTTGCACTGAACTTTTCTGATATTAAACGTCATTTTCACCTGTGTTTGAGATTTAAACACAAAACATTAAAACATTAGAACATGTGAGGGATACAGTAAAAATTTAAATGTATTTAAACAAGTAAAAAATACAACAAAAAATACAGTCATACGATCATAAAAGTTATAACTTATGAATTTTTCTATAAGATTAGATATTCTTTTTAATGCTTTTCTGTTGAAGGAGATTCTTTAATAAGACAATAAATAAGTATGGAATTATTTAAAAACAAAAAAATAATAACACATAAATTCCTCTAATAAAGCAAAACAAGCAGAACTTCCAAAAAAAAGTACATAATTCCCAGTTAACAAAAATATATTCTTGTTTTGCTAACGTTCCCATTCAGTTATGAAAACATTATTTCTTTACATTAAAAACTGCCAGTTTATTTATTTATTTATTTATTTTTGGTCATGCAAACATTAAGGGAACATTCCATTTGATCATTTTGCAAACATTATGGGAACATTTTTGAAAATGTTCTCTTAAAAAAGTAGTAGGCTTAACATTTAAAAAAAAAAAATAGACAAATGTCCAAAAAAACACATTCCATTTACGATCTAGATACACCATTTTTGTGCTACTGTCTTGAGAACATTATTAAAGACTTCAAACTTTCTATTAATGTTACTGGAGGAACGTTTGCTCCTGCTATGGTGACCATAAGATTAACTTCTACTACCGTTTATGGTGTCTCATTTACAGTAGAGCTGGAAAAATGAATATTTAACCCTTTCCTCAACACATGTCTGTCCACACAGTCACATTCAAGAGAGGAAAGTTCAGTTTTAACGACTTGTTTCCATAGTTTGACTCAGCTGTATTTCCCGCGCGTTTGCGGCTCAGCATTCTGGGAGTGTTTCGTAACGCCTGCCATGACTCACTTTAACCGCACATATTCGGCTCCTGCTGTCTGAAATGCGATCCAGATGGCAGGGCAGAGTCTTTGCCACCAGCACCAGCAAACACAAACACTGGGCCGCTTTCACAGCAGATCCTCTCAGACTAATCTGAGCTCAAGTTCATCTGATTCAAGCGTTCATATTCAAGCAATCAGATGAAAATGCATTCTCTGTCCTTTCAGAGCAGAACTAGACCAGTCTCTTTATTTAGCTTCTAGTAAAACTGCGGTTTTATGCTTGGCTGTGTGTTGGGTCAGTGATGTTTCCAGAGTTTCTGGGCTTCACATCACACACACTCACAGAGTGAGTGAGAGAGAGAATGAGAGAGGGAGAGAGGGAGAGAGGGAGAGAGAGAGAGAGCGAGAGAGAGGGCGAGAGAGGGAGAGAGAGAGCGAGAGTGGGCGAGAGAGGGAGAGAGAGCTTTAGTTCACTGTAAACCGCAGCTTTAGAAGCGTCAGCGCCACCTACTGTTTGTTATTTCTAACAAACATGAATGAAAAAATACTAATAGTAATTTATAGTAAATACTAGTGTTTTTGAACAATACTATAGTAAAGTGTATTATACTATATATTATAGTATTTACAACACTTTGTTAATGAATGCTACAGCATACTGTAGTATTAACTATAGTGAACTGATAAACTGTAATAAATACTGTAGAGTACTTTAGTATTTACTACAGTAAACTGTAGTGTATTGTAGTATATTATACTCTATAGTTGTAGAAAACTTAGTACAGTATTACTTAGTACAGTTACTATAGTCATTATATTACCACAGCAACTATAGAATTACCACAACACTTTAATTCAAGTACTTTACTATAGTATGGTTCAAAAACACTATAGTATTTGCTATAAATTACTACAGTTTTTTTCATGTGGGAAATAAATACTGTAGTATACTTTAGTTTTTACTATAGTAAACTGTAGTGTATTGTAGTATAATATACCCTAAAGTTGTAGAAAACGGTACAGTATTGGGTAATTTGTTTATATTACTATAGTCATTATATTACCACAGCAACTATAGAATTACCACAACAAATTAATTCAAGTACTGTACTATAGTATGGTTCAAAAACACTATACTATTTACTATAAATTACTATAGTATTTTTTCATGTGGGTATGTCAACCAATATAAAATCATTGGGATAGTCCAGTAGATCAGCAACAAACCAGCTCCCAACTGGCCATACAAAGCTAACAAGTAACATTCTCAGAACGTTCTGGCAAGGTTCTCTCAAAGTTATGAACAAACGTTCTTACAGTAATATTAATAGAATGTTCAAAGTGATTTGGTTTTTAATAATGTTCTCAAAACGCTATTTTAAAAACATTATTTATACACTGTATATGGAATATTTTATTTCTGAAATGTTTTAATTGTCTTTTAAATGTTACCACTAATGTTCCCAGAATTTTTGCAAAATCATAAATTGGAATGTTCCCTTAATATTTGTATGAGAAAGGGAAATTTTTTTTTTTTTTGAGACATTTAAATAAACTGGACATTTTAAAAGTTCAGGGAACATTCAGAAATAACCTTTTTCATATATATATATATATATATATATATATATATCTTTGCTGATATACAGCAGCCATATTGCACAACTACGAGTGTGATTTTACGTTTATACAACAGTTCGACGACTCATGTGTTTAAATACATAAGAAACAACCAGGGAGTGTCTTTAAAAGCCCTCTTTTGTGCAGAACTACTTCCTTCCTCCACAGATTCAAATCTCAGTTTGACAGTTTAACAGCTGGACCCAAGCCTCCATTACTAATTCCAAAACGTTACTTTAGAACTAGTAATGAAGCAACGTTGAGGTGCTTCATTGAAAGCTTATTGTATTACTGTAGAGTATTATTATTAGAGAGATATAACCTGAGCGAGTGTGATTACCTGCATCTGATACAGCATTCATTCTTCAGCTCAATCTCATATTCACAATAAAACATCAGTTTGAATGTCCGCTGAGGAAAGCCATATCTTTGTCGTATTATCCTTTCATCTGTTAAGGGTGATTTCTGATGACAGCGCTGCTCACTAAATTTGTTGGCTGCTTCTTACAAGCTGTTGTTGAAAGTAAAAATAACTTCCTTGTTTACAACAGCGTTTCAGTCTCTTTCAAAATAAAAGTCTTTACTGCAGACTCACTCATAAAAACAGTCTCTGTCGCTATCTAATGGCGGAATAATGTAGCTAAAATCACCATCATGAACACACACACACACACACCATTTAAACACACACGCACTCAATACTAAATACCACTATTAAATACTACTATAATTCATATAAAATATTATTTATTGAATAATAATATTTAATAAACAACAACAGCCATCATAAAAGTTGCTAGACAATTCAGTCAAAAGGCAGCGCTCTGATATACAACATTTGAGTTATATAAAATATAACATTATTAAACTTTGCATTCAGCCAAAACTATTTGCTCTGGAACAAATAATAGATTAATGAAAACTGACTGCACATTAGATTTATCCAAAACGAATTATATCTCATTTTTAACAGTTTAGCTGCTGACGCCCTGAAGCTCACATCTGCAAAAACCTCGAAGCATATATTCAAATAGACGTTATCTTTATTAACAAACCACATATTTAAAGTCTAAACAACTACATTCTCGCCTAAAAAGCTCTTAAAACTACATTCCATAAAGCAAATGCAGTATTATTTATAAAAATATAGTGGATTTGGGCATCCGCCATGACACTCGCTGTGTATATATATATATATATATATTATTTTATTTGCTTTAGGTCTTATTTAAATTTACAACAACAATTTTTAGTACTTAGTTTTTATTTAGCAACTACTAAACAACTAAAATCATCTAATGACCAGTTTAGACCACCTGGAAATCAGCTAGTGTGTTTCAAAGCTTGATTTTCCAGCAAGGTTAATTAGCATTTACATTTGAGTTTCATTAGCAGTTTCATTCAATAATACGAGTCTCCAGTGCACTGTGTGTGTGTGTGTGAGTGTGTGAGTGTGTTTGTGTGTTTATGGGATGTAACCTTTGAATCCAGTCCCTCACTATCCATCCTGCTCTGTTTCCATAGTAACACACTACAGTATGTCAAACGCACATTATTAGACTGTAGACTTATACGTGTGTGTGTTTGTGTGTGTGTGTGTGTGTTTGTGTGTGTGCGTGTGTGTGTGTTTGTGTGTGTGTGTGTGTGTGTGTGTTTCGTCGTCTCTCTGAGTTTTATTCTGAAGATGATGTTCATTGTTTAATAAATGTGCGGTGATCATGAAATTTCTCTGAGCCTCACGACTGGTTAAATTCAGAGCTGAATTTACACAAGCTCCATCGTTTCTGTTGCATATGATTTTTCTGTGCTGCTTTATTTCCATCACAAAGAAAACTGAGGCAAAATCTCAAAGCTTTAGCTGCAATATTTGTGAACAAAGGAGCAAAACATTGCTCACAATTCTTTCAATGTTCCCACTGAAATGGGTTCAAGAGCGATGTGAATGTTCTTTTCTATTATAACACATTATTCTGATCTCCATGGGAACAACCTTTCCCCTCTTTCCTCCATTATTAGTGACGTGTCCTCGCTGCCTGAGCCATTACGCTCAGTACAGCTTCATTGTGGATCTGTGAGAGATGCAGGACACCGTAATAAATCTCTCATTTTGTCTCTTACTCATAAAAGCTCTTCGGTTTGCTTACCCAGAATGCTTTGCGCTGCCGCCTGTGTGGTCATTATAGACATTAATTGCAGTGTTTACTCCTCCTGAGAAACAAGATGTCTTTCATCTTTTGTCAGGAGGAACAGCATCTTTCATCAACATACTAATGTTTTCAGGCTCTGTTTGCATGTTTGAGAGCTCAAATACATGCTTTTAGTTAGTGATGGCTAAATATCTGTGATAAACATTTGGCACTTAAACCCCTGTAAGTCATTTATGCACATGCAAAAATAATGACTTTCCAAACAGATTTCCCAAACACTCACTGAACACTGTTAAATATCATCCATATGGAAGCTTGTTTATAAAATAACAAAAGGGCCATTCACACAGAACACATTTTTCTATTACAGTGTGCTACTTCTTCATTGTTTTCAATGCAAACACACGCTAGATGGACCGATGTCCTGCATCTTTTGTATGGAAGGCCAAATGGTTCAAAAACGTGAATTTTAACACGTCAACAGCACGTATTATACGCATATTTCACACGTTAAATACGTTGTTTATCTGTCAAAAATCAGCGTTAAATACACAAAAACAACACATATTTAATGCATAAAATATGTGTATAATATGTGTTAACTACATATATTTTACAAGTTGTTGATGTTAAAATTCACGTGTTTCTGAATGATTTGGCCTTCCATACTTTTGCAGTGCCGCATTTTCAAGACGCCATTTAAAGTTAAAAGAATTTCTAGTTTTACACGCAGCACCGCTCATCAATGTCAGTTCTAAAACAGTGGACCAATCAGAAGACCCTGGAGGCGGGACAAGCGTTGCAGCTTTTGTTTATAAACATATAGATATACATACATATACACACACACATACAGCTTATAAAATCGTTTTATTCTGTCTGAATGCACAGCTACTTTTGAAAAAACAGTAACAAAAAAGTAAAAATTGACATTTGGTGCTGTTTTTGTTACTTAAAATAAATGTTAACTAAAATAAAATAAAAGATTTTTACAAATTTACACACCAAACATTTCGTATTTTCATTTACATTAAACCTGATGTACTGAATAAACTAAAACTAAATAAACTGAAATACATTATTAAAAAATACATATATTAAAATACAAGTATTAAAACTTTAACAAAAATTTAAATGAAAAATGGAAAAATTATCACTACTTCAAACCTTATCCTCATTAATTTGCATTTCTTGAAAATCAGCAGCTCATTAAAAATCATGTGAGAAATGAGTCTGTGTTAGTGTCTGATGACATCATAGGAACTGTGGGCGGGCTCTGAGCTCTTCAGTGCAGCCGATTGGCTGTCTGTGATGATTGGCGGCTCGCACAGGAAGTCAACGCTGGAGTTCTGCTCGGAGCTCACGAAGTTCGGAATGTGGAAATCGGACAGGAAGTGCTTGTCTTCATCTCCTCTCTCGTCCTCTGCTGCCCCCTGGAGGCGGAGCCTGTGGCCCCGCCCACAACGCCTCCCTCGGCCAATCACGGCGTCTCTGACGGCCTCCTCGTGGATGTAGAAGTGAAAGAGGGAACGTGATTCGTCCGGCAGCGGCGGGAGAGAAAACGCCTGAGAGCTGCTGACCTCCAGCACACAGTCAGCTAGACCATGATGCTTTTCACTGGGATCAGGGATCCTGCGGATGAACACGGACAGTTCTTTGTGTCTGTTTACATGACAAACTTGATTATTAAATAATCTCAATGCATTTTCTCATTTTTTACTTAAAAAACCCCCCCAAAAAACTACTATATTAAAAAAGTAAAATTTATGTTTAAAAAAATATTCAAATGTATTAAATTTTACAAATAAATAAAAATAGCATTTTTTATATAAATTAAAAACTTTGATTTTGAATAAAATTAAAAATAAATAAATACTTGTACACAACCATATGACTGAACTTATTCTCATTGCAATTTTTTTTTACACAATTGTATGGTTGAACTTCAATAATCCCACTGCATTTTCTCTTCCAAAAATGTTAGTTGAAAGTAAAAAGTACTAGCAATTTCTGAATGTAAAATTTGTTTTTACACACTTTTTTAGTAGAAACTTAAATCTTTTTTTTATGTGTCTGATCCTTCATTTAGGTGAACAGCCCATTTTTATGACTAATTAAATCAGGGTAATCTATGCAGCAGCTGAAGTGTTTCTGCTCATTTGAATATGTGATTACAGACTCACTCTAATTAGTCGTGGACTCGTTAAGACTCTGTTTCTATGGAGACGCACCTAGCCTTAATCTACAATAACAAATCTGAACAATACCAGTAAGTTGTGTGTTATTGATTGTGTGTGTGTGTGTGTGTGTGAGTCTGTGTGTGTGTGTGTTTGTGTGTCTGTGTGTGTTTGTGTGTGTGTGTGAGTGTGAGTCTGTGTGTGTGTGTGAGTGTGTGTGTATGTGTGTGTGTCTGTGTGTGTTTGTGTCTGTGTGTGTGTGTGTGTGTGAGTCTGTGTGTGTGTGTTTGTTTGTGTGTCTGTGTGTGTGTGTGTGTGTGTGTGAGTGTGAGTGTGAGTGTGTGTGAGTGTGTGTGTGTGTGTGTGTGTGTGTGTGTGTGTGTGTGTGTGTACTGGTTTTTATAGTTTACGGGGACAAATGTGTTTAATGACATGGGTATGACAGAGGTATTACAATTTGAAGGTGGTTTATGAGGACACTGCCTATGTCCCCGTAATTCAAAAGGCTTAAAAAACATAGTAAATGGTGTTTTTCTGAAAATCTAAAAATGCAGAAAGTTTCCTGTAAGGGGTAGGTTTGGGTGTAGGGTTGGTGTAGGGCAATAGCTCATACAGTTTGTACGGTATAAAAACCATTACGCCTATGGAGAGTCCCCGTAAACCACAAAACAAACGTGTGTGTGTGTGTGTGTGTGTGAGAGAGAGTGTGTGTGTGTGTGTGTGTGTGTGCGAGTGTGTGTGTGTGTGAGTGTGTGAGAGAGAGAGAGTGTGTGTGTGTGTGTGTGTGTGTGTGCG